>ML797188.1:184874-195645 GCA_009831015.1 Picea engelmannii | reverse complement strand
GTTGATCCACGGCCCAAATTGGATTCCGGACCCCCCCGTCCATTCTGCCTTTAATGGAGGGGGGCGGGTCCGGAATGAGTAATAAATGACGTGCTAAGATCTGCGGCCAGGAAACTGGCGCACAGATCAACAGTGTACAATGAATTTCAGACCCCCCTTGGTGTTCTGCTTTTAACCAAAAGGGGAGGGTCCGGAATGGATATTCCCTCCGGCGGGCCCCTTGTCATAGGTGGCACGAATCTGTTGGTCCTGAAGTCTTTTCACCATATGTCATCTGACAGCCTCCATCACTCAGGGACGTCATCCTCCACTGATGCCACTTGCTCCGCTTGTTCCCGAGTTGTGTCCCATCTCATAACCGTTGTCAGTCCATCACCCCTTTCACTCATGAACAACCCCTTATTGCGACTTTTATCACCAATCCCTGGCCGCCACGTCACCCGTCCGTATGTTTTAGCCACCGTCACCTGCCACATTACCTCAAGTGGTCTGTTGTCCATTTATTACAAGATAACATACCCGTTATCCTGCTGACCTGTCTCCCGCGTCTAACCGACCCCAGTTTTGAATAAAACTACTGTTATTCCCCTTTCATTCATTATTCGTCCATCACGCCAGAAAAATTACCTCTTATTCCTCCATTGCTTCCCTGTCGCCTTCATCCACAGTCAGTCGACCCCACTAACATATTGTTTATTGCAGGTACTGTTGCAGAGATGGCGCCAAAGCCAAGGCTAGCGGAAGGAGAAGAGAATCCTTTTCTTCCTCCTCCTGTTGACCTGGATAAAATTTCGTTGGTGGATAAAGACAGGTTGATCGCAGATACCATTTGTGACTTCGATTTTTTAGAACTCCAGTCATAGCTCCGGGAAGTGTTCCTGGACCAGAGCGATGAGATTGGACTCTGGGAGTCCAATTTGCCCCTGTACCTTTTTCCCTAGATACACCATTTTCCCGAATTCGCCCTCAAATGCCAAGCTCATTATATTCCCGACCAGAGAGCCATCGTCTCATCATCTGGAGACGTCCTCTTCTTCATCACTCCCGAAGACATTGACCAGATGATGCAAATCCCCCGTGCTAAGTTTTCTTCCCCGTTCAACCTAGAAATCCTTACAGAGCTGTATCAAAAGATGACTTTTCCCCAGAGAGCTCAAATATTCGAGCTGTTCCTTCCCACCTCTGCTCCACTCCCTTCCACAAATCTCCCTTACCCGTCATCCATGTTCTCCACCAAGGGAAATCAGATCATTTCTTCCCTCTGTGCTCTGTTAGGGTACTATTCCGACCAGTGGGTAGATGAGCCCATTCTGGGTTTTCTATCTATTTTCTCCACAGACGAAAAACCCACCATACAGTTTGATTTCAGTACCTTCTTGGCCAACAATATTCACGAACAGTTCGTGAATTTTGGCACAGAAGGCATGTTCAGATATTCTTCCATATTGGCTTACATGTTCATTTTCTATCAAGGGGATAAATTCAGTTTTTCTATGCAGAAAATGGATGCAGATGGAAGGCCTCAGCCAGTCACAGCATGGACATCTTTGTTGAAGCACAATTCCACAGAGTATAGCTTCAAGGCATTTATCGATCTTTTCTATCACCCTGTGGTAAGCATGCTGACTGGTATGCCTGAACCACGAATAAATGATGAGGTCCAGAGAATTCTACATCTCTCAGACAATGCAAAGACAGGGGACTGGTACCTTTATCAAAACCACACCGAGATCAGAGTTTTCGGGTGCGAATTGGCACCCTACAAACTGCCAAAGTATGTGTCGGTAAGAATCTTTGCGTTAGAGTATATAAGGCAGATCATGAATTCAGATGACATTCATTTTATTTCCTTGAAGAAGAAGTAGCAATTGAGAATCAAAGGGCAGATTGGCTCTTTCATCTGCAATAGCCGAGGCGCCGGGGAAGAAGCTGACAGAATATTGAAAGAAATGAAATTCTTTACTAGTTTCCCATGGCACTATGATCCACACGGGATCATTTCAGAAATGCGGGTGAAAAATAAAAACATCCCGTATGTCCACGAGTCCAAACCTGAGATAGAAAAATTTGCAAATCAGACAGTGTGGGCACCGGACACCTTGGTTGAAGTGGAACAGCAGGTTCCCCCAACAACTGTACTTCCAAATTCCACGCCACAGGTCCCCAAGGAAAAGAGGCCTCGACAGGATTCATCTCCGCCTGTCACGGAGGTATCATCCGAGGAGTTCCAATTGCATACAAAAAGGCCCAAGACAACCACAGTTCCCGGTCCAACTGGAGAATCACAAGTTCCGCCTACCATAGTAACCAAGATAGTCATTCCACCTTTTGGCTCAAGCCAGTATAAGGAGATCACCATAGTTGTGCCGAAGAAGTCTACCGACTCCCCCTTAGACACTCAGCAAGGCAAAACTAGGCCCAAGTTGGGAATTTTCGAGAAGTACGAGCTGATTAAGAAGAGAAACCATAGCCTCACCAGCAGTACTTACGCCCAGTTTCGAAAACAATCATCCACTGCGCAACATAGGCTGCTATCTTCCTTCGATACTGAAAGAGGCAGAATACACATGGCCTTCCTACAAGAACAGGTACTAGATCCCAAGGTAATCACAGATTATAGGAGAGCCACCTTCGAGTTCCAGACGAAGGATGTGCACCCAACAGATCAGATGGATCTGCACAAGCAGACAGGGGAGATGATTTTCCACACATTGGCGCATGCTTCTACATCTGCTGCCAAATTGCAGGTGTCACTCAACAACGCGCAGACACAACTCAAGCTGGAAAAGATTTCATCATTTGCAAAAGACAACAGAATTAAAACCTTGGAGGAGCTGGTCCTCAAGATTGGCTATGATCCCTCGAATGTCAAAGCTGCAGAAGAGATGATCAAGAAGAAGAATGCAGACATAGCCTCCCTGAGGAAACAGCTAAAACTCCCGCCTACAGAAGACTCATAGGCGAAAGAGATAGCAGAGAAAGAAGGCGAGAAGGACGAAATGCTTAAACTGCTCATGGAGCAGAATGCCCAGCTCAAAGAGATAGAAGAAGAGATGGAGAAACTTCTAAAGGAGAAAGAACAACTGAAGTCTATGTAGGCCATTCCATTGACTGCCAGCCCAATCTCAGGGACAGACACAACAACAGTAACAACAATTCCATCCGTAACACCAGTGACACCACAGGAAGGTACAACCGATCTCGCCAAATCAATGGAGAAGATGAACCTGCAAGAGACATAAATCAGTAGGCTTAAGAAAGAAGTTGAGAACCTCCAGGAACTCAAAACTTCTTTCCAGATCAGTCTTTCCAAAGAAAAACAGGTAACTGAGCATCTAAAGAAGGAACTACAGTAGCTCCAAAAACAAAACATGGCAGGGAAGATTTTGGCTGAGGTCAAAGAGAATGTATGGACAGATATCACAAAGTCCATGAATGAAATCTGGCCCATGATCCAAATCATGTTTGAACAGAACGAGTTGGTCCAGAGGATTAAATAGGCCATTGAGAAGATTAGAGTGGAATTGGGAGATAGACCAACTCAGGTAAATGATATAATCAGATTCCTCAATTCCAAGACTAGAGAAGAGATGGAAGAGTTGAAGATAGAGGATAGAACAGAAACCATCCTGGAGGTCAAAAGAGTTTTGACCAAGAGGGGATTGATGCTTCAGCTAGAAGAAAAAGTTCATACCATGGACTTGGGGGTACAAAAGTTTTTCAGTAAAATTGATGCTCTCCAAAAGAAAGGCCTACCTGGTCTGAAGGTCATTAATGACAAACTAATGACACTCCAGGATTACAAGAAGAGATTAGCTTAGGTGTCTCAGGACGGTTCAAGGTTTGCTGGCATAAAAGGGAGCATCACCGGCAAAGCGTTCCTTGATGCTCTTCAATTTGACATCAGCATCCAGCACGAGATCCGATACATTTTCCTCACTAAGCCCACATTCGCCAAATATACAAAAAATGGACGAAGTGTATCGGAGACTTATCAAAGTCACGGTGCCTAGCCACATTAGATGGGAGGAACTCTGCGATCTGCTCGATTAGCAGATGAGCTATCCAGGTCCAGTCACCTGTCCAGTCAGAAGAGTTTGTGCAGAAACCTCGCCAACGGCCTACCCCAGAAATTCTGCATGCAGTTGCACCAAGTCACCAAGCAGTTTTGATCAGTTAAATTAGTTAGACTAAAAATAGAATGAGCACGTCCTGGTCAGTTATGACAGGAACGTTTGTAATTTGAATTATAAATACTTCACTTTTCAATGTATTGAGGGTTTTTGATCTTTAGACCCTGACGCTATCACACTGTAACTATTTTTGAAGAGATCTGCCATTAATAAAGAGGAAGCACTTTACAGGATTCTTGTGTGTATTCACTGGTGACGTTTTTTCTCTAAGTTGAATGTTTTTTTCCTGCTTTGTGATCATATTGTTTTCTGAAACTAATCTTTAAAAGTAACGTATGTTGCAGGATTTATCTTAGATACCCTGTTTCCGACTTTAAAGGTTTTAATGTTTATCTTCTAAGGTTTTCAATTAAGGAATTCTTAACTGCTTCTTAGTTGAATGATTTTTCTCATCTTTTCTTCTGTCCATCATTTAAATTATTAAAGATCTAGTGAGTATATTATCTCGCCCTGTTGAAGTATTTCTTTTGCGTTTATGGTTTGTATCTCATGTTTATTTTAACACAGACCCCATAGCCCAATGGAGGTGTAGACTGTCTCAACCAATTCAAATACACTTTTACAACCAAACCTACCTGTTTCTTTACCTAGCCTAACATCTGATATTAAAAACAAAGCTAAATCATACAGAGAGATCCCTCTCTGAAGCTGGAAGGGCTAGATTCCTAGCTTTAAAAGTGGTTGGATAAAGTTACCTTTGTAGATTTCTTCTGTTTCAACCTCTAGGAAATTTACCAAGTGCTAACATAATGGCGACTCTGTTGGGGAAGAACTAAAAAGTGACATTTTCATGTTTTCTTTCCCCTAAAAGAACGTTTGATTCTGAGAAGAAAGTAATCTTAGAGGTTGATCAAACTTTGTACATATTATTTTCATACTCACAAAATTAAAAAATATATATATAAAAATCAAGAAATAGTTCTGGCTTCCAAGAAAGTTCACACTCGATCTCATCCCGACCCAGAACTTGCAACAGTGATAGATAACCCCGAATATTTGCTCAGGCGAAAGGCCTCGGCTGCCGGTTCAGGGAGTCATACTTCCCCGCATAAGTCACCTTCCTTTTCAGGAAAACCCGTTACCTCTCAAAACCTTGATCTTGATACCTTTCCACCTCGAAGTCTGGTTAGAACATGGTCCGACAGTTTTGTGTTTGGACTCGTTTTTGATCCAACTGTGTTGCAACCCCGAACCCCAGAAGTCTTGTCTCCCATGACTAAACTACAAATCACTACCTCAGTACCGTACAGTGCCTCCTCACCCTCATCTTCAGTCGCTACATCGCCGACCATCCAGGTTGCTCTCCAACCTCCTCCACCCATCATGGCAGCTCGATATGCTGTGTTGGTGTTGGCTGCGCCGCTACATGCCATGCCCCAAGACTACCAAACAAGACTTTCACAGTTCGATGCAACCGGACCGTTAAACGCCCAACAACATGTAGACAAAATGAATGATTACTTTGACTTGCAAGAAGTTGATAAGGCGAACGTGCAAATGCGATTGTTTGCCCAGATTCTGACATGAGACGTCAAGAAATGGTTCAAAGCTTTACCTGCCGCCTCAGTTCCTGACCTTGTTGCATTCCAAAGAAGTTTTCTTGACAGATGGGAGGTAAAGAAAAACCCTCTCCAAATACTGTCAGAATACGAGAATATAAAAAGAAATCAAGGTGAGACGGTACAGGATTATTGCACCCGCTTTAACAACCTGTACAATGCAATCCCCACTGAAATCAAACCTCCCCAAGGTCTGGCATTGATGAAATTCCCTGATGGATTTGATGCTGACATGTCATATCAATTAAGAGAGAGAAATGTTGCTACCCTAGAGGACATGCAGAAGAGTGCTATCAGTGTGGAGGCCAATCTGTTGGCGAAAAGGGCCCGTCAGAGGTCAGAAAGGAAAGTTACGATCAAAGAAGAGCCTTCCACGTCGACCACTGATTCCAAGCTGAATTCTTTGGTTAGAACAGTGGAATTAATGCTGGAAAGAATGAATTTATCCGACAGAAACTCTCCAAGGGACAAAGCACCTGCTCCTCAGATTCGGAACCCCAATTTCAGGAGAAACCCTCCTCAGATCAGATAGAGAGATCCTAGGGATCAGAGAGAGCAGAGGGGCCCAGATCAGCTGATCAGACCTCCTCTACAGGAAAACTATGCTGATGAAGGGGGAGAAGTGATTGAAGAGTTGGAGGACACTCACATCAACCTTATGGGCATTCACGACAATGAGGCCATTTTCCTTACTCAAGAAGAGCAGGAACTTTTTCTGCTAAATCAAACAAAGATAAGTGAGGAAGTCGAAGATGCGGAACAACAGGCTTTTGAGAATGCCATTCTAGAGGTACACAGGCAGTATAATCTGCGTAGCAGGAAGACAGAAGGGAGTTCAAAGACAGAAAGGACCTCCTCCAAGAAGATGACCGAAACACAGAAGACAGTCGAATCCAAGAGAGACCCTGAACCTTCTACTGAGAAGACTCCTGAGAAGATTCCTGAGAAGAGTAAAGCTGACCCTCCTTTGAAGAAAAACATCACCATTCTGAAAAGACCATCACAACCTGATGCTTCACAGGTTAACCCGCCAAGTACTTCTGAGTCGAAGAACATGGCAGAGAAATCAGAACTGATGAGCCAAGGCAGAGCTCTTACACCCTTTAGCCTTGAAGGGGAATTGGCAAAAATAAAAATTCCCATCCCACTTACAGAATTGATGAACAAAGATGGATATCGTTCACAGGTAATAAAAGCACTGGCTATTGAACCTGATATAGGCACCAAGGCCTTGACTATTGGGTCAGTGACTCATTCAGACACTGTGAACCTTACCGATGATCATCCCGAACTCCTTTTCGGACCTGAAGTAGATGGTCGAGACGATACCGGTGATGTAGCTCCCTTTTACATCAGTTTAAACATACACGACTTGATATTGCATAACTCTATGTTGGACTCAGGTGCCTCACATAATCTGATGCCTAAAGCAGTAATGGAAAAACTGGGACTGGAGGTCACAAGACCATACAAGGATTTACATTCATTCGACTCCAACAAAGTCAAATGTATTGGTTTGATCAAAGACCTATGCATCACCCTGGTTCAGATCCCTTCAAAAAGCATGGTAATGGACGTAGTGGTTGCAGACATCCCGCCTAAGTATGGAATGTTGCTATCCCGGTCTTGGGGAGCTAAGTTGAAGGGAACCCTGCAGCTGGATATGTCTTACGCCACTATCCCAGTGTTTGGGCAACATAGGAGGTTATACAAACAGACACTGATGAAGTACATGGTCAGTAGTCAAGAAAAACCGCACAATTACCCCCTTTACTCTGCACATTCCGATTTCGATTCATTCATCTTGTACAATGATGGTGATATGTAAGAGCAAGATACTCAGTTGACAGAAGATATACCTAGTCAAGATGAAGGTCCAGAAAGCGATGAGGTAGCAAAGATGAAAAATGTAATCACTGAAGAATTCTCCGTCGATTTCTGGAGCATGGACTTTGATGGAGCAGTGAGTAAAGAAGGAGCAGGAGCAGGAGTTTGGATGCATAATCACAGGAAAAGGTATTCAGAAAATCATTCTTACAAACTAAATTTCCAGTGCACTAACAATGTTGCTGAGTATGAAGCTTTAATGCTCGGTCTGAAGCTGTTGAAAAAAGTTGGTGCTAAGCAAATAATGGTAAGGGGTGACTCTGAATTAATAATCAAGCAGATTAAAGGTGAGTATGATGCGAAACACCCGCGCCTTAGAGCCTACAGGAATGTTGTTGTTGATGCTTTGAAGTGTTTTAATGAGTTTGACTTGCAGGTCATGCCGAGGGGACAGAATATTCTGGCCGACGGATTGGCTACGTCAGCAGCCTCCTGTAAGATTCCTTTCCGCCAAACTCGCCCATACACTGTTGAGGTGAAATGCAGACCGACAGTTCCAGACAATATCAGGTATTGGCAAGTGTTTGGAAATGATGATCAGATAGAGGATTTTCTGCAATGCAAGAACGATTTTGAATGTACAAATATAGATTTAGAAAATGAAAACGAAAATGTAAATAGTTCGGATTTTGAAATAGATAGTGTAAACACTGTAGATTTAGGAGTAGATACAGATGAAATGGATGCCGATGTTTTACAGTTGAAAATCAATGTTTTACCCCGAGGTCTTGTCCCTTTAAAAGATTTGTTTGACAGTAACGATGTAGCTAAGAAACCAAAAATAGAAGCTCATGGACAAGAGGTAGAGGACTGTAACATAGGGATTGAAGAGAAGCCTAGGATGGTCAAACTGTCCAAATCTTTACCCCCAGAACAAAAGCTCAAATACATTGAGCTATTCAAAGGATATTCAGATGTTTTTGCCTGGGGCTATGAAGATTTGAAAGCCTATGATACCAGCATCATACAACACATGATTCCCATAAAGGAAGACCAAAAACCATTTAGGCAGAAACTTAGGAGGATAAATCCCAAGTTGCTCCCTCTGATAGAAAAAGAAATCAAGAAAATGTATGATGCCAAGATCATAGTCCCTCTACGCTTCTCTAAGTGGGTTTCTAATTTAGTCCCTACACGTAAGAAAACCGGGGAAATCAGACTCTGCATAGATTTCCGAAATCTGAACAAAGTATCCCTGAAAGATAATTACCCACTACCGAAGAAGGACCACCTCCTGCAAAGGGTGGTCGGGTCCAGTAGGATATCTATGTTAGATGGTTTCTCAGGATACAACCAGGTCCTAGTTCACCCGGACGATCAAGATAAAACCGCTTTTACCACCCCATGGGGCACTTTCATGTATGTGAAGATGCCTTTCGGTATGATGAATGCAGGAGCCATGTTTCAGAGGGCAATGGATATCGCCTTCATGGAAGAATCTGGTAAGTTTATTGTCGTTTATTTAGATGATGTGACTGTATTTTCCAAATCTGATGATGAACACCTGCGGCACCTTAGACGAGTTTTCGAGAAATGTAGGAGGTTTGGGATTTCATTAAATCCTAAGAAGTGTCTTTTTGGGTTAGAAGAAGGCAAACTGTTGGGACACATCATTTCTAAATATGGAATCAGAATAGACCCCAGCAGAATCGAGGCCATACTAAAGTTAGAACACCCAAGAAACCTCAAAGAACTACAGTCTTTTATAGGGCAGATTAACTTTCTGCGAAGATTCATTCGAAATCTGGTCGAACTCCTCCGAAACATTACAAACATGCTTAAAAAGGACGTAAAAGTAAAATGGGACTCTGAGTCTAGACAATCCTTTGAACAAGTCAAACGAGCACTCACAGAAGCCCCAGTTTTGATCAGTCCCGATTTCACTAAAGATTTCTATCTTTTTTCTTTCGCCTCTGAACATACGATAGCAGCGGTATTACTGTAGAAGAACAGTGAAGGGTATGAACAACCCATAGCTTTCTTCAGCAAGGCATTAAGAGATGCTGCCTTGAACTACAATATCATGGAGAAGCAAGCTTTTGCTTTGGTAAAAGCCATTAAGGACTTCAGGGTCTACATTCTCCATTCCCACATCATAGCTTATGTTCCGAACGCGGTAGTAAAGGATATATTGACACAGGATAACCCTGATGGAAGAAGGGGAAAATGGATTGCTGTCATTTTAGAATACGGTATCGAGATTAAGCCCACCAAACTAATCAAAGGCCAAGGCCTTACTAAATTAATGGTTGAATCTAACTTCCAAGCTCTTGACATTAATTTTCTAGATGTTGCAGATGAACAGGGTGAGATGGTGACTCCAAACGTTAGAGAGGTTTTTCTCAACTCTCCATGGTATGCAGACCTTATATTCGTTTTACAAAGTTTACAAGCTCCCCCTGGTTTAACTAAGACTAAAGCTAGATTTTTAAAGTTGAAATCTTTGAAATTCTGTATTCTAGAAGGAAATTTATATTGGAAAGACCTTGCAGGCATTCTGTTAAATTGTTTACTGAAGGATGAAGCTGATAAAGTGTTGCAAGAGTTTCATGCAGGAGAATGTGGTGGCCATTTAAACTGGAAGGTCAAAGCCAACAAAATACTCAGAGTTGGATTTTACTGGCCCACCTTGTTCGCAGATGTGCATCAGAAGGTAACAGCATGTCACCAGTGTCAACTGTTTGAAGGCAAAAGGAAACTCCTTCCTTTACCTCTGAAACCTATATCAGTTGAGGCACCTTTCCAACAATGCGGGCTCAATTTCATTGGAGAAATTCACCCACCTTCTTCAGGCCAACACAAGTGGATTCTCACAGCGACCGATTATTTCACCAAGTGGATCGAGGTAGTACCAAGCAGGCAAGCCACTGACTCTGTTATTATCAAATTTCTTGAAAATAATATTTTGTCTCATTTTGGTTGTCCTAGAAAGATCATTATTGACAATGCAGCTGCCTTTCGGTCGAAGAAACTCATAGATTTCTGCAACTGGTACTGTTATCCCCGATATTAGGGATAACTAGGAGATCATGTCTCGAGGCCCACATGGTCCTAGACATGGAGTACCGAGAGCAGGAGCGACCTGAGCATGGTCCTGGAGGACCCACTTTTTCTTCTCAGCCAGATTTGTCC
>ML797188.1:130742-144261 GCA_009831015.1 Picea engelmannii | reverse complement strand
GACTAACCCTACTGACTAAGTGTTGTCGTCATCTTTTGCTATAAACATCATTGTGCAACTAACGTTTCAGTTTTAAGAAATTGAATGGTTGGTTTTAGGGCATTACTTGAATGAAGTGTTGATTATCACATTGAATGCCACGTTTTCTCAGCATTTATTAAAGAAGTGACATTTGTTATCATTGTTATTTCATAAACATTGAATTCGTCAATATTTATTATTCAATTGCTTATATGTATTAGATAGTCATTATTATATAAAGTACTAACCAAGTGAGCAAGCTTGCATATATTAGTTTCTTGTTTCTTTGTCTCAGGCATCTGTATCTCTCTTTTGGGTTATACTTTATTATTGGTTGTTAGCTGGACTATCTGCTCAATGGTGATTTGTGAGGGGGGAAACTTTACAATCCTTCGCTTTCTCAGAACCCCAGGTCATCGGGGACGTCTCCCCTGGGCCTTACCTCTCTAAACAGAAAGAACCATCCCATTGAGGTGACATTGGGTGGAATTGGTTCAAGTTATTCCAATTTGACTACTCTTCATCCATTTACTATCCTAACTACAAATTGCGTGATAACACTACCATCACCTAAGAACATTCTAGAGGGGTAATCTTCTAGAAGTAGAACCTTCTAAGAAGTCCTCTTACATTTATTATATCTAACTACCATAGTGGGCCTTATTTAATAATATAGTGGACCTAGTCCACCTTACATTGAATGGCCTCCACTATTATCATTAAGGGCCCTTTGCCCCCCCCAACTACCTCTCTAGCTACCTGACACCTCTCCTCAATATGCTGCACCCTCCTGAAGTTGTGCCCTAGCTCTCTCTGAAACTGTAGCTGTTGTAGAACCCCTCTAAAGCTGTGTAGATCTTATGTAGAATGGTGAGGGAGGAATATTTCACCTCTATGACCAATCTTGGACCAGGTTGGGTGGGATCTTTCACCACCGAGCTGATTTCTAGGGTTTGTTAAGTCAAAACCATCAAAACCCCCAAGGCATGGGCTCACTAGCAAGAAGCCAGATATCAAAATGATAAACAACATAATGAATGAATATAGTCCCTTGTCTCTCTTTTATCCTTCTTGCTCACCTTGTCTCTTCGAAGTGACTTTTACTTTATTTAATTAATTAATTAATTTTTTTACCTTTGAAAAGTACCTTATCTCTCCTTGTGGCTTCCCTGACCACTGAAAGTCACTTCTCATCATCCTATATTGTAGTGTTGTTCCTTCTGATTCCAATGAGATATTACACTAAGAGGTTTCTCCAAGTATTATGACCAATATGACCTCCTTAGTGAATTTAATTAACCTATAGCCCAAAATAACTCAAAATCACGAAAATTGTCGGAATGCAACGGAACCAAAGACAAGTTGTGTAGAATGGATCATGATGATGAAATAAGATGAGTGATGCAAGTTGAACCCCAAAATTCCCCTCAATAGCCCCTGTACTCGCTATAACCTCCATCTGGCTACTCTGGTCATCATAACACTCTGTAATATAATGATGTCCCAAAGTGGGAACATTAAAGTCCTCCCTGCTAGAATATTGCTTGTCCTCAAGCAATAACTGAATCCATCTAAATGTAATATCGGGGTCCCATGTCCACCCGTGGGACACATAGTAAGCTCCATCCAAGGATGAACTATCACGCACATTGCCCCCTGTGTCCCATATCATGACGTGAACTGCAATACCTTGTGAAGCATGATACTGAAACATATCAACACCGTGAGTCTCTTGCACATGACACATGGCCTCATCCCAAAATGAGTCCATCCTCCAAGTCCATACCAAGACCGACACAGTCTCCACCAACTGCTCATGTGACTTCCATAGTGAGGTACTGCAAGACCTCCATGTGTCACCCTTAAGTGACGTGCTCTCCTCAACAATGACGCTCAATGGAAAATCAAAATAGCTTTCCCCTGTAAGGGTCCACTCGCCTCCATCACTCAATGAAATGCTCATCCTTGCAATCCTCGAGTCCCATGCTAGTCTCTACCAAAGATCACCATGTTGGCGTTGCACTACTCTGATCATGATTATATGCTCCCTGCATACATACTGGATCTCCCACTCTTGGATCCTCATGCTAAAATACCTACGGAAACTAGACCTGCTATCAAGGAGTTGAACCAATAAAAGTATCTCTGTGGAAGTAACACTTGCCAAACCATTTCCATACACGATCATGAGTATCAAAAAGGAGAAACTATCTCACTCCATAGGATATGCCCCTGCAAGCCCTCTCAAAACCAACCCAAAGTGAAGTATGTGGCTCTCTGGCACAACCTAGGTCATCATAAGGTGAAACAACCTATTAACAAAATGGACTCTCGGATCCCATGGAAAACTTGGAAGTTCATCACTTCCAATCCACACTATTTGCTCCTGTGTCATAGTGATAACTGTCGAAAGCCTTCCATGCTCATCCCCATGAGAATATGGATCTGCATCGCTTTCTGAGATGTTTTCTATTCCAGGGCCTAAGATGATCATCATCATTCACAAGGTCTCAATTGTTTGCCTCTGGTGATCCACCCCTATGTTGTTGTGTGCCATATGGACTCTCCTGTCAGGGAGTCTCGACCTACCAAATCTCCATGTCCTCTGCCATTGTCTATCTCCCCTGATGTTGTTGTGGATGATGAAATTGTCGGGAAAGGCTAATAGGAACATCTGTAACCAACAGTAGGACTGGAAAGTATCATATGATTTGGTCAATCCCAAGGATTTAACCAATAACTTGTCCACCGATACCCATGGTAAATACTCACCTGTAATCATCATTGAATCCCAAACATCATCACCCCTATGGTTGCTGCTACTATGAAGGTGATCTCCCAGTACTATGTGCTGCTGCAAAGGAGAGACATCTCCATGATCCACTAAGTGTGTCTCCTCCTTGCAAGTCAATACACCCCTCTGGATCCCACTGTAAATCTCTGCATGTCTTTCTGAGTTATGACTCAGCACTGTATGTTCCTTCATACTCATGTAATCTCATGTATACTCCTGTAGCATCATGGATCCTGGGTGTACTATTGGATCGACCTTTACATGAAGGTCAACTGCTCCTGGGACACAAATGGAAGTGTCCTCAAAACTGCCCCTGGCTCTGGAGTCCCCATGCATATGTGAGTGCTCGACTGTCTCAAAGATCCTTGTGGAGGCTAGCTGCTGCGCCTCTGGATCATAACTCTCCATACTCATCAGTGACCCTAGGTACTTCTCATGCTCCTCTATCAACTAGTTTTCCTCTGTCCGACCACCAACATCCTCTAGCAATGTGACTGAAGGATATATTTGACTCTCCACTAAGATAGATGTAGTGGATCTCTGATGAATCTCCTCAAGAAGCTCCCTTGATTCTTGAAGGGATATTTGTGTGAATCTAAAAAATCCTCGGGTGCTGATCCAGATGGATATCAGTGGCCACCCACCTTTTCCAACTAGCTCAAAACAGTTTTCTGACAATTTTGGCAATTTACTATTTTTAGCAGCTTTAACTTCCGCGACCATTTTGAGGGCTTAAATGAAGGTTTTTTCGGGATCGAGCTCCTCAATGATAGCCGAAGGCATGATTGAGCCCCCAAAATGAATCTCCTCAATGATACCTTTCCAATGGGTTATCACACGCCTAAAACGAAGATCATATGCAAAAGTTACAGCCCTAGGAAGTTGATGTACTAACTTACCCAAACGGGGCCCACATGACTTTTGGGTGCTTCATCTCCTAGGGTTAGGTTTTTGGATGTCTAGGGTTTTTGGCATTCTTTCTTATTGTAAAAGGGCTTACAGAGCCTCATTGTAACCTTCTTCTTGCGAATGCGCGCTGCTGTCACATCTCTTCTCTGAGATAAGCTGCCACCATTCCAGCAAGATTGTTTCCGCTGCATTTTACAATTTCAGCTTATTTCGCTATTGAATAGAAAGTCAGTTTTATTGTATCTCTTTTATTTTGTGTTAAGAACCTGTTAATAATCTGTATTCATTTCATTCTACTCATAAAATCCGGATCAGTGGTATCAGAGTGGTTTGCTCCTTGTCGTCTTGATGCATGTCCCCAACGAGGTCGGAGTACAAAGAGTTGGGTCTCGAGCTTGTTTCTCTTGAGGACAGAAGCTCTCGCATGCTCAAGCGACCTCCTATGGCAGGAGAAAAGAAAGATGACGGGACATGAGATCCTTTCAAACTGTTGATTGAGGAAGCCCTCATGCAACAAAGGAACGAGATGATGGATAGTTTCGTGCAAATCCTTCGGCGGCTACCAATAGGGGACACATCTTCTTCGAACGGAGGCACTGCCCCCTTCAAGGTACAAATAAACTTCGATATTCCTATATTTGAAGGTCAGATAGGTGCAAATGTTGTAGACAAGTGGTTGAATCTACTAGAAGGGTATTTTTTTGTCCATAACTTTTTGAATAGAGAAAAGATTACTTTTGCGCTCCTCAAAGTCGTTCCCCATGTCAAAGATTGGTGGGAAACTTTCTGTGAGCAAAAGGAAATAGAGGAAACCTCATTATTTTCAGTCAAGACCACCTGGGAATCCTTCAGGGATGCTATTAAGAACAATACTATCCTGTCGGAAGTTATGATGACTTGTATACCAAATGGACCACACTGCAGCAAGAAAGAGACTAAACAGTGCCAAATTTCACAAATATCTTCCATACCCTGCGCACCAAGTTGGGTATCAAAGATTCAGAGTGACATCTGGTGCTCAAGTATCGACGTGCTTTGCATAGATACATCCAGACCAAAATGGAAGTTCTGGACATCTCATCCTTGGGCGAGGCCTACCGATATGCCGTCAAAATCGAGTAGAAGCTCAAACAAAAGACACGGCAATTTGGGCCTGGGAACCCCTCACAACAAAAGCCAGGAAAGGGTGGCCCCAACCCACCGAGCAAAGGATAGAGAAAAGATGAAAAGTATCACGACAACCGGTCCAAGCCGCAAGCAAAGGAGGACACCATAAAGACAAAGAATGATACCGGGAAGTGGTGCGACTTCCATAAGAGCCCTTGGCATAACACTGCTGACTGTAGCTCAAAGCGGTCGCTGGTGGCCGAAGTGAAAGCCTCTGAATCAGATGCAGATTCTGACTCTGAGCTAGAACCAGAAAAGAGAAGGCAGATCATTGACGCGGAAACTAGTGCCACCGTTGCTACCACCAAGCTCCAACCTGGTGAACCAGACGAGCCAGAAGAAGGAGAGCGCCTCTTCCATTCACAAATGTGTGTAAAAGGCACCCCGCTGCACTTCATCGTGGATAGTGGTAGCTAGAAGAACCTCATCTCAACAGAGGTCGTCAAGTGGCTGGCCGTGCCAACAACGTCGCACCCACAACCCTACACCATTGGATGGCTCCGCCAAGGAAGCATTCCCCGTGTCAACCAACAGTGCTGACTATCGTACGACATCAAGCCCTTCAAAGATGAGGTATTGTGTGATGTTGCTCCTCTCAAAGTTTGTGATGTTCTTTTGGCCCAACCTTATTTATGGAAACACCATGTTGTATATGAGTCTAGGCCTCGTAGTGTTATTATTACTTTGAATAGGAAATTGTACAGGATACCCGAGACAGTCCCACCTAGTGCTATTTCCTTGATCTCTGCTAAGCAATGAAAGAAGGTCATCTCTCAAATGGGGAAGTTTGTCTTCTTCGTGATTCGCTCTCAGAATAAGCGAAAGATCATAGCCACATCCAGGGTCTCTGCGGCCAACCTCTTCACACAGCAGAAGCAAGTAGATAAGGTCGTGGAAGAATACTCAGATATCTTCTCCTCACCTACAAGGGTACCTCTGCACTGCCAGGTCAAGCACCTCATCAATCTGACCCCCGACGCACTGCTGCCCAATGGGACAGTCTATTGTCTCTCTTTGTTAGAGAATGAAGAGATCAAGCGACAAATCCAAGAACTGCTCCACAAGGGGCACATCCGCCCGAGCTCATCACCTTGCGAGAACCCAATCGTGCTGGTACAGAAGAGATGGAACTTGATGACTCTGTATTGATTACCGGGCTCTAAATAAAATTATAGTCGGAAATCTATACTCGATTCCCCGAATCGATGACCTCCTTGATCAACTCACGGGGGCCAAATACTTCAGTAAGATTGATCTGAAGTCTGGCTACCACTAGGTCCCGATAGAACATATAGATGTATGGAAGACTGCCTTCAAGTCAAAGGAAGGCCTTTTTGAATGGTTGTTCATGCCCTTTGGTTTGACAAATGCTCCAACCACTTTCATGAGAATGATGGACGATATCCTGTGACCATTCACCAATACTTTTGTAGTGGTGTATCTGGATGACATTCTAATTTACAACAAGACTTGGGCCGAACACTTGCAACATATTCAACAGGTTTTGCACACCTTGCGGCAGTACAAGCTATACGCCAACTTGGAAAAATGCTCATTCGGCATGGACATGGTCCATTACCTGGGCTACATCATTGATCAGCATGGCGTACATGTGGATCCAGCCAAGATCCAAGTCATCTATGGCTGGCCAACCCCAACAACACTAATTGAGCTTCGGAGCTTCTTGGGCCTTACCAATTTCTACCGCAGGTTCGTGTTGGGATTCTCCCATATTGCATGGGCCCTCAGCCAAATAAACAGGGGTGGTGGTAAGGCAAAATTTGTGTGGGGCCAATCCCAACAACAATCGTTCGATGATTTGAAGCAACGCTTGTGCTCAGCCCTAGTACTTTCACTACCAAATCTAGACTATGTTGTGGGTGTCGTTCTCACTCAGCACGACCACCCCGTGGCCTATCATAGTGAGACACTGTTAGATACTGTCCGTAAGTACCCTACTTACGACAAAGAAATGTACTCCATTGTGCAAGCATGCTGCCAGTGGAGACATTACATTCTTGGTAAGGAGACAGTCATCCACACTGATCATAAGCCACTGCAGTTCATGCAGACATAGGGAAAATTGCAAAATGATCGCTATCAAAAGTGGTCCACATACTTGCAACAATTCCACCTCAACATCAAGTATAAAACAGGAAGCACCAATCACATTGTTGATTGCCTCAACAGACCGCCAGTCATGGAACTCACCACGGTGCTAGACTCTTGCGGCCATGAGACATCTATATGGCCCCAACTCTATGAGACAGACCATGACTTTGCCACCACCTACCAAATGTTGGGTGCAAATGCAGTTGTCGATAATTTCCATCTTCAGGATGGGTTGTTATGTCCTCTGGGCCATATATGTGTTCCATCAAGTGAGCGAGCGAAGATGATATAGGAATCCTACTACAGTCGAGTGGCAGGACACTTTGGCATTGAAAAGACAGTGGCGATGCTACAGAAACATTTCTAGTGGCTGAAACTTCGACAGGAGGTCAACAAGTATATCAGGTCCTGCACTGCCTACGCTATTGTCAAACCGACCACTAAGAAACGGGGCCTGTACACCCCTCTTCCTACTCCTGACAGGCCATGGGAATCCATCTCAATGGACTACATGTCGGGCCTCCTGTCCACCAAGCGGGGAAATCACTGTGTTTTTGTGGTTGTTGATCGCTTTTCTAAGATGGCGATTCTGGTTGCCTGCAAGAAGAGCATCACAGTAGAGGCCACTGCCAAGCTCTTCTTTGAACGAGTCTAGATATATTTTGGAATCCCACAAACAATTGTCTCAGATCAGGACAGTTGATTTGTTAGCACATTCTAGTCGAGCCTCTGGTCGCTGCTGGACACCAAGCTCACCAAATCCACGGCCTTCCACCCCTAGACAAATGGCCAAACCGAGGTTGTAAATTTTGCATATCCTTTGCATGTATAATTCAAATCACCCTCGCCCATGGGATGAGATCCTTCCCTATGTCCAACATAGCTACAACCGATCCCTGCATAGCTCAACCGGCCACAACCCCTTTCAAGTGGGGATGAGATTCCAACCATTGGGTCCCATAGATGTTGCACTTCCCCTTGTGTTCACCTCGACTGACTCGTCTCCTGCTCCAATTGAAGTTGACAAAGCTGCCCGGTTCATTGAGCGGGTCTAGCACATCCTCCAACAGGTTCAGGATATCCTACAAAAGTCCAATGACAAGTACAAACAATGCCATGATCAACATCGGGTGCCGCATAAGTTTTAGGTGGGAAACAAAGTTTGGTTGCACTTACATAAAGAATTCCTTACATGACCCCATCGGAAGATTTTCCCACTCCATTATGGGTCGTACATTATTACCAAGGCCGTGGGGGATAATGCTTTTGAGCTCAACATTCTTCCTTTCCTTGTCCTGCACCCAATGTTCAACGTGGATCTTCTTCGCCCCTATTTCCCACCATTATTGGACACCTCAGAAGTAGCAGAACAACTGACACCAATAGAGCTCAACCCTAACTACATACAACAGGCATCCAATGATCATATTGTGGACAGACAGATCAAGGGCACTCAATAACAAAGGATTCAGCTTTATCATGTCGTCAAAGTTGGGCAACTCCTGCACCAAGGCAAGTGGCTCACCCGGGACCAAATTCAGTAGAAATTTCCTCATTTGATAGGGGACCTCAACGCAATGGAGACCATTGCTTCCTAAGGAGGTAGGATTGATTCAGATGGATATCAGTGGCCACCCACCTTTTCCAACTGGCTCAAAACAATTTTCTGACAATTTTGGCAATTTACTATTTTTAGCAGTTTTAACTTCCGGGGCCATTTTGAGGGCTTAAATGAAGGTTTTTCGGGATCGACCTCCTCAATGATATCCCAAGGCATGATTGAGCCCCAAAAATTATTCTCCTCGAATATACCTTTCCAACAGGCTATCACACACCTAAAACATAGATCGTATTCAAAAGTTATGACCCTGGGAAGTTGATGTACTAACTTACCCAAACGGGGCCCACATGACTTTTGGGCGCTTCATATCCTAGGGTTAGGTTTTGGGATGTCTAGGGTTTTGGGCATTCTTGCTTATTGTAAAAAGGCCTGCAGAGCCTCACTGTAACCTTCTTCTTGCGAATGCATGATGTTGTCACATCTCTTCTCAGAGATAAGCCGCCACCATTCCAACAAGCTTGTTTCCACTGCATTTTACAGTTTCAGATTATTTCGTTATTGAATAGAAAGCCAGTTTTATTGTATCTCTGTTATTTTGTGTTAAGCACTTGTTAATAATCTATATTCATTTCGTTCTGCTCATAAAATCCGGATCAAGTGCTCTCCAACTCATGAGTGAGTTTGTCCACCTCCAAGTCTTGCTCCCTCAAGGCCCCATGATACAACTCACCAATCCCCAATAGGTAGTCCCTGTCCATCAACAACTATCAGTAGTTGGTCCTCATCACAGACACTCTCTCCCTGAGAGTATAAATGTCATCCATGGAAAATCCCCCATCTGAACTATCATGTGCCATCGATGCCCTCTAGCAATAATCTGCCACCAATGCATGTGTGTCATCAATGCACCTAGTGGCTGCCATGATCATGTCCTCACTGACTCTTAACTATTTTGACAAGTAGAATGACTCATGATCACTGCCATCTTGAGGTGATACCTCATGCTCCTCACTGCTAGTGTCAACCCTAGAATCCCCAATAACACTCTCTGCAAATGATAAAGCACTGAACTGATCTCTGTCCACTGTGCTACTGGGTCCTCCTATATGCGACTGCACATCATCACCAATTGCTAGCTCCCTCTGAATCATATTGTATCTTTTATGAACGATTGTATCCTCCTGTGCACTCACCTGACTACTATCATCTGCGCTTGGATCCCATACCAATGTGTCCAGAAACGTGCTATGGTCATCTTGACCAATAAGGTGTACATCCTCATAACTACAGGTTGGTCGTGGAAGTAAGTGTCCCATCAAGCTGTCAATCTCCCTAGCCTGATCAAATAATGGAGTCTCCAAAGGAAGTGACCCACTCTCCTCATACTGATATGTATGTGTAGGGTCAGTTGTCATCACATCGTGTCTCTCCTCCTAGGTCTGTGGGTCCATATGTCCCTGGTGTGCAGTCCACACACACGACTCCTCCATCATATCTAAAATGCCACTGGTATCCTCGTGTGTCGTGGCTATCATGGGTGTTTGAAAAGATGACAAATGTGTCATGGTCCTCATAGGAAGCTCGTCAGGTCTAGGTTCTAACACGTGTGAATCCCCACTAGTGTCACCACTATGCTGAAGTGTACGGTCATCAACACTATGTGATATGGTTGTTGAAGTACAGGTGCTATCATCCTCTCCATTCCACCGCCCCTCCAATATGCAAGGGTCATTATCCTCCCCAAGCGTGCCTGAATCACTAGCCTCTGTGCAAGATTCGCTAGCATCATCAGATTGCTTCAAATAAGCATCTATCGTTGCATCCTCACACACCTCATCATCACTGTCATAGTGCACCTCAATAATGTGTTTCTTACCTTTACCCCTACATCTATGATCTGGTTCCCAAGGCACTTTGCAGCTGTAGCAAAGTTGCATGCTCCTAATGGGCAAAGGAATGCTTTTTTCTTCCTTCCATCTCTCTCCCATTTGTCTAATTCGTTCTCCATTATGTCGTATGTCGGCTATCAACTTCGGTAGGACTAAGTCCAATTCTTCTATGTCCATTTCTCCCCACGGAAGACCACTCAACTGGCAAGAGTCTAAAATCTAGATGAATGCACTAACTCCACTGGCTGGGAAGATCGATGCTCTGATACCATTGTAATATTCCCAAGCCAAGGTGCCAAGAACATTTTGTTTTTATTGATTTTTTAAATGTTTTCTAGTTGTGGCATTTCGTCAAACACTTTGTTGATTTGGTCTTTTAGGTTGCACTAAGGTTTATGCTGATGATTTTTATGTGTATTTGTAGCAATAATCAAATAGATGTAGCAATGGAACATACCTCAACCAGATGCAAGATCAACAACACATGGAATAACCCAAAAATACCTTAGATCTCATATTATTCATAATAGAAGAAGACCTTGATACAATGGATCTGCAGATCTGATACAATATAGCTAAGAGATAATAGAAAAATGAAGATGATCCCTAAGCAAGATCAAGAATAGAAGCTACAAGCCTCCAAAGGCCACATGACTGCAATAAATGAATAACAAGTTGAGATCCCTACCCTTTGACGTGCTAAACCCCAAACTAGATAAACTGCGCCCTGATGGAAAGCTGAATACACCCAACAATTCAGCCCTGCTGCTAGAGGCCTCCAAACACCTTGAAAATGGATGGAAGTGTAGATCAGGTCAAGGCTAACCCACTGGTGAAGTCTCGGGCCAAACAATGAAGATATGATCCTCCAAATAAACAATCCTCTATTTGGCTTGCGCCCTCCTGGATGATTGAAACCCCAATAATTCAGCCTCCAAGGAATAAGCTGCCAAATCCCCTAAGATGGGTGCCAAAATGTAGATCGACCCACTGGAAACCCTCTGGTAAAGTCTCGAGATAAATGATGAAGATCTGACCAACCAAATGACTAGATCCTCAATCTAGAGTGTGCACCCTCCTCTCTCTGAACCCGTGCTGAGCTCCAATAAATAATATGGTAGAGAATCCTCCTCCGGGAAAGGATAGAAAGGTCGCCCTAGGCCCTACAAAGAATACCCAGAAGTTTGTTTGCTCCAAATCCTCCTCCTATGCATGGAACAAACCCCTCTCCTCAAGATGGTGTGCTCTCTTGCTGGAAACCCTCCTGAAGTTGTGCCCTAGCTTTCTCTGAACCTGTAGCTGATGTAGAACCCCTCTAAAGCTGAGTAGATCTGATGTAGAATGATGAGGGAGGAATCTTTCACCTCCGTGACCAAACTTGGACTAGGTTGGGTGGGATGCCCTAGTGTCTCAAGCAAGCTAATAGCATATAGAACTGAATCCACTTTAGACAAATGAAAAGTTTGTACAAATCACGTTTTCCAATGCAATGATTTTGTTTCTCCAATGCAATTTCATACTAGTGCTTAATCTATTGGGTTATGGAGTCTTGGTTGCAAGAGTTGGATCCACTACTTTTCTATGGGTGTAATCCCTTTTACTCTCGAAAGCAAGTAAATCTAACAAGGTAAATCTAGGAGTGTGTAAGCTTGTTTACTTCTCCTAGCAACCTTGAAAAAATTTACTTATCCAATAACAATTAAGATGAACTTGGTGGAGGGTGTATTCCCTTATACTCCTCCAAGGGTTTTAGACAAGAATAACATGAAACGATAAGAAATTACCAACAAAATGCAGAAACTTTCTTACCAATTCCACAAGATAGCAAGATAAAACCCTTATTTACCAACTAAATTTCATCAACATGCAAAGAAAAAGTCTCCAAGAAGATAGCACACCACTTAGCTCCATGATAGACAAGCAATCCGCTACAATTTTTCACAAGAGAGAGAGATAGTCCAAATGTTGACAAAGGGTGAAAATTTCAGCCAATAATGTCTTATTCTCAAGTGAGAATGTTATGAAAATGACATGATCTAGGTCCTTTATTTATACAAGATCTCAAATAAAGTTTTTCCACATAACTTTGAGGGTAAAACACAATTAGGGAGGCCGACCTCCTCTAATTTCCCCTTTACAGTTTAATTTTTTATTTTACATAAAAAGATAACCTAAAGGTGATGTCATACCCCCTAGGGGTGATGTTTTGGCACTTGGAGCTAGTCGTTGAGACATGTGAGGGAGTTGTTGGGCCTCCAAAGACCTTGTCCCCATTGTGCAAGGGTTTCTCTCCATCAAAGTGTGTCAACCTTCCATCAAGTCATCACCACCATCATCAAACCCTAGCCCCCAATGTGATATCAATCCCTAAAAGATGACGTTTTGACCTTCCAAAGTCAAACGTTGGGCTAAGAGAGGCTAGGTTTCATCGTCCAAGGTGCCTTCTCTTGCCTCCAAAGGTATTCCTTATCATCCAGTTGCTCCCAAGGTGTGGTTCATGGCATCCAATCTTTGGGCTTCTTGCCCCAGCAAAGGCCCAAGCTAGGCTTATTCCTCCACAACGTCCATCAAACAAGGTCCTGCAAAGACAAGTGAATTCGCCCTCCAACAGTCTCAAGTCAAATGTAACATGCTAAGTAAAATCACATTTGATACACGATCCACCTAAACATGTGCATCAAACTACCTTTTCTAATTAAACAAGTGCTCAAAGACCCTATGCAACTTGCCAAGTTTAGGTATGGGAGGCATTGGGTGAGTCATTCCTCAAGTAAAGGAGTGCTTCCTAGGTGGACCCTCTCTAAGTCATGCAAATAAGGTGAAGTTGATGGGGGTAAAACTTTTGGGCATGGGGTTCATGACATACAAGGGTTCATGTTATCTCATTTATGGGTGCCTTTGTAGAGGGTGTGTTGCACCTTCGTTTTCAATGCAATCTTTTTCCAAGCCCATTTCATTGCCATTAATTAATTGAAGTCCAAAACAATTGGGTACTGTAAGACATGGAAAGAAAAGTGTACCATGATGTCACTTGAAACTAGAGGTACATAGAGTGCTCTATGCATG
>ML797188.1:105211-121744 GCA_009831015.1 Picea engelmannii | reverse complement strand
CTAGAGATCAGCTTGCTGATATTTTCACCAAGCCACTAGGAAAGTCAGTTTTTGACTTCCAGAGACAGCACTTAGGCATAGTCAGTGCTGCTGATTGTAACTGTTGAGTCTAAAAGGGAGTGTTAAATATATTGTACCCTCAATAGTATGACCGTACACTACCAGCTGGGACAGTTGTACTTTCTATTTTTGTCTTGCTTGAGCATATATAGCTCAACCATCTTACATTGTAAGTGTGATCTTCTGAGTTCTGTACTTCTTCATACATTTGAATATACTATTCTTTTTCTCTCTGCATTTCTCTTTCACAATTTATCACTTTCTACCATTACCGCGCTCCCCAATACAAACACATCCACTCATACATGCTTTATGTTCAATATGCATCCCCCAATACACCCGCGCATTCAGGTTCATCTGCCCAGGACACATTCCCCGCTTTCCCAGTCCCCCATTACATTCAATACACTTTACCCAGGATGGAAGCAAGAAGACAGCTAGCCTTTGAATTTGAGCATCTTGAACAATTATGAATGATGTTTAAGAGGTTTCTGCAATACCAAGTGAATGAAAAACTCACTTTAGAACGAATAGATGGATTCGCCAAATAAGTAGTGGGAAAGAAACGCCCCTTAGCTTTATTTACCCATAAAATTCTTCTTTGACCCGGTCCTATATCTCTTCATTTGAATTAGACCTATTGCTGCTACAAATAGACATAGCCACTAATGAAACACATGCATGGTTTGTCCTGATACCTTGGTTTGAACGGACTCATAGATCACCTCAACGACCAATTTCTCTTAGTTTTTTTTCTTCTTTCTTTAGAGTAGACCCACCTTTTTCTCTCTTCTTCCAGCCTGCCTACGCACCATGCTCTTCTTCTTCTTATTTCTTTCCTTTCTGCCTCTCCCTCTTCTCATTTTTCCAGGTTCAGACCTGACCCTGAAGCGCTTCATCTCTCCCTCTTCCAGTCTTACTATAAAAAGAAGCACCAACCCCGGCCTTCCTTCCTTGAAGTGCTAAATTCTCAAGTGATAGTCTGGCCTTGCTATCCTGCAACATTTAGCGATATATAAGAAATGAGAACGACTCACGTTGTTGCTTCATGCAACCGGCCTAAGATAATGGTGACTCATGTTGCTACTTAAGATCCAATGACGAGGGCGGATCGAAATGTTAGTAAGGCTGCAGCCAGTCTTGACCATGTCTAGGAATGAAGACAATAATTTGTCAAGACCCTCAAATCTGTACTACAGGTGCTGCGATTTACCCAACTCACGGAAATACTTCCAGGGAGTTCTTCATCGCTGGCGGAAATCAAACCTTGTTGACAGTAGTGAAGATTTTAAAGTGCTCAATCCCTTTGGTTTCATGTCATGCGACCAGATAAATGCTTTCCACGTACTTCCCGTGCAAAACGTGCTATGACAGATGGAGACGTGTCCGTCCATTCCATTGGTCCTTCACTTTTCAAAGTCACCTAGCAACTTTACTTGTGTTTTATAATGTAAAACCTAATTTACACTTTACCAACATCTACAGAATTATTATATTATTAATTTTCCATTAATCTGAACAATGACAGCCATCATTATAACATGTTTCTTGATTGACATATTATCTGTGTTTTTTTGGTTATATTTTAATAAGAAAATGCTTCACTTTTAGTATTAGACAAACAATATTTATGTACAGGGCGAACCGTAGGCAGCCCACAGAAGCACCATGATTGATTGCACGGATTGCCCATAACTATGATGGACAGGGGTGGAACCATGAAGTTTTCATGGTTCTTCCCTTGCCGTGATGATTCTATTCAGATTTCATTGTTCTACCTCCTGCCTGTCATGTTTCTGGGCAATCCGCACAATCAAATCGTGGTGTTTCTGTGGGGTGTTAAAGGTTCGCTTGCATACAAGGCATTAAAAATGTGCTACAAGGGAAGCTACCACAAGCTAAAATAAAGTTTATAAGAATTATATCAAGGCTCAACATCTGCCTTAGAAAGGCATTAAAAAATGTGCTACAAGGGCAGCTACCACAAGCTAAAAAAAAAAGTTATAAGAATCATATCAAGGCTCAACATCTGCCTTGGAAATTATTCGAGTGAATATCATTAGGAATTCGATTAATATATTGAAGTTGTTAAGATTATGGAACTTAGAAAATATTCAAATGATAATATCATCAGGCATTCGATTAATATATTGAAGTTGTTAAGATTATGGAACTTATAAAATATTCGAGTGATAATATCATTAAGCATTTGATTAATATATTGAAGTTGTTAAGATTATGGAACTTCCAACACAAGCAGATTAACATATTCAATGAAAAACAAAAACTCAGAAACCTTCTTCAAATATCTTAGTGAATTCTCCATGACACCCACAACCAAATATGCCTATCAACAGTTGAGTCAGTTGAGTTGGGATCCTACGGGATATAGAAAAGGATATTTTTTAATCTTAGCCAAATATTGCTCGTCATCCGCCATTGTTGCCAAGTACTGCTCGTTGTCTGCCACTTTTTAGAGTCTACAAACTGAAATTCAATATTCAGAGGCGCACATAAAGAAAACCGTCAGTTATGTGTACATATATGCAACGCAGAAACTTTAGTTCCGTGTACATATATGCAACGACGAGTGGAAATGTTAAGGCTACAGTCATTACAAACTCTGTACTGTACTTTTAAAACGGTGCATTACAGTCCTCACGGTTTCACAATATTCTGGTCAATATTAACCATAATTATCAGTATTTCACAACTATATTCATCTGCAACCTCCCTTATTCTGATTGTTGTAACTTTCCTCGAGACATTCTCCCATCCCAAGGGCAGTTATTAATATGGTTTTTCTTTACCATCTATGTTGTTCATCTACCATTCGTGCATGAATGTTCTTAGGCATGGAAAACATTTTTGTGGGGCTAGATAGCCCATTATCATCTTGATGATTGTGGAGTCAAACACCCTTTTTCTTTAACATATGCGAATTATAAGGATATGCAATTATTGCATAGGCAAGGGCCTGAATTACATCTAAGTTTTTGATATATCATTTTTAGAGATATATTCAAGTTCTATGATTCCTTGGATTTGGGATTTTAGTGGATTGTCCTTTGTTTTTTATATTCATTTGACAGCTCTGCATAATTGATGGAGAGCTTCGTTGTAACAGAGAGAGATCGGGTGTTCATTTGAACCATGCATATTTGTAGAATGATAGTCCAGTTTAGTAACTTCAAAAAAATTAAATAAAGAAGTATATCTGCATATACCTACATCCTTGAATTTTTCTACCATTGACTTTGATTGAATTAAATATCATGAACTACAAGCTTATCTTATCATGTGCTGAAAAAATAGAGCAAAGATATGTAATAAAGTACAAATATTTTATTGAATGTTGAAAAAAATAGCACAGAGAAAATAGTACGTATATATAAAATAGAGAGTAAAATCTACATCCTTGAATTTTTCTACCATTGACTTTGATTGAATTAAATATCATGAACTACAAGCTTATCTTATCATGTGCTGAAAAAATAGAGCAAAGATATGTAATAAAGTACAAATATTTTATTGAATGTTGAAAAAAATAGCACAGAGAAAATAGTACGTATATATAAAATAGAGAGTAAAATAAGCCCGATGAAAGGAACATATATTAAAACCACACCAACACAATGAAGAGTACAAATATCTATGTAACAAAGTAAAAATATTTTATTGAATGTTGAAAAAAAAAGCACAGAGAAAATAGTATGTATATATAAAATAGAGGGTAAAATGAGTGTGATGAAAGGAACATATATTAAAACCACACAATGAAGAGTACAAATATCTTATTGTATGTTGAAAAAAAAGAAAAGAGAGATGGAAGGGAAAATGAGCCCGATAAAAAGAACACATATTAAAACCATACAATGGAGAGTATAAATATATTCTTATTGTATGTTGAAAAAAAAACAAAGAGAGAGAGAAAATGAAAGGAACATATATTAAAACCACACAATGACAAAGAGATGTAGAGAATAACTGAGACACTCTATTACAGAAGAACTAATTCTCCATCCAACAGGGACACATGATAAATCTATCCATGAATGCCCCCCTCCTCACCCAATCTCTTATTAGTTACAATGGTTTTCTTTCATAGCTATAGGAGATCCCTTGGGAAAAATATCCTAAAAATATCTTAACCTACAAACTCTTCTTATGAATACCCAAGTGATGTGGAAATCAAAAACACTTTGTAACTAAGAGCAATTTGAAAAGTGTTAGAGGTCATTAAAACAAAAATCCAAAGCCCAGATGAAAAAAGATTCCCTTATATCAAGCCCAATTTTCAATGAGCATATTCTCTAGTGTTGAGTTATAATGATACACCTCTCACCTAAATGGCACGGTTTGTTACCAATCACCTATATCTGTGAGGCATTGGAAAAATTGTGGGTGAGGCATTAACAAGATTATTGATCTAACCCACATGCCATAGACTAGAAGGTATGGCTAGATAAGAAATAATAAAAAAATGGTAAAAATTGTAGGTGAGGCATTGACAAGATTATTGATCTAACCCATAGGGCACAGAGTGGAAGGTATGGCTAGATAAGAAATAATAAAAAAATGGAAGGTATCGCTAGATAAGGTATTTGGGGTATTTTTTAAAGGAAGTCTCCTATAAGTTGGCGGATTGGAATTGGCTCATTGAAAAAGTTGAAAAAATGACTGGCCACTAGTGCACGAGGTGGCTCTCTCTTGGTGGTCGATTCACTCTCATCAAAGTTGTTTTAGAAGGACAACCAATGTATTGGATGGCTCTTGCAGCCATTCCTGCTATGGTAATTAAAATACTTCACCGATTGACATATAATTTCTTTTGGTCGGGTTGCTTAGACTGGTCTAGACATCACCTTTGCAGTTGGGAATCCTTGGCAAAACCAAAACAAAAAGGCGGATAAGGGATCCACAATTTATTCCATTTCAGATGTGCTTGCGTCCAACTCTCTGTGGCAAGTATTGACTTCTTCGGGCATTTGGCATTACATCATTAAAGACAAATACTTTTCACATTTCACAGTTACATTTGGCTTCAAACCGATACGCTACCTCCAGGGCGTATTGTTTTTTTTGGAAAAATCTTATAAAATCAAAATATTGGATATTGGAAAAATCTTATAAAATCAAAATATTGGATATTGCATGGGCTCTATTGGCAGTCGGGGTCGGGCCATTCCATCACACTAGGCCATGATCAAATTATTGGGCTGGGAGATGCCTCTTTTCTTACTCCACAACCTATAACACATCTACACAAAAGAAATATTTGGTATCTATACCAGATCCGAGAACGATCCTTATTGGCTACACTTCCTGACAGGTGGCACATCGCTCGAACTCAATGATGACCTTGCTACAACCTGGAACTCTTCTTCTCGGCTTTAACACTTGGTGGTATATACTTAATTGATAGGGATGATCACCTACTGTGGTTTGGGGGAGACCATTCAGGCAGTCTTACTGTGTGGAATGTCTACACAGATATTACACACTCACTTTGGCCAACAAATATAAAGGGATGGAGAAAACAATTTTGGTCTACACAGATATTACACACTCACTTTGGCCAACAAATATAAAGGGATGGAGAAAACAATTTTGGCGCTGACATCTTCCTTCCAAAATAAAACTCTTCATATGGCTCATGACAAATTATAAACTGAACATCTGGGATATACTTCAAAGAAAAGGATGGGCTGGACCAAACATTTGTCATCTTTGCTTCAATGATGCTGAGACTGCGGACCAACTGTTCATCAAGTGTCATTTCTCCAGATTGGTTTGGGAAAAAATCACTTCGATGCTTGATCTTAATTCTACTTGGGACGTGCCATCACTCTTTGTTTGCTTTGATCATTGGACACATAGGGAACACATTTTTAAACATCTGCCACCTCTGGTTTGTTGGTCCATTTGGTTGATCAGAAATAAAAAACTCTTCACAAATGAGACCCCATCCATAAGCACAACAACTCAAAAAACTCTTGGTTTATTTAAAAGTTGGAATGACATTCAACCTTGTAAGCCAAGATTAAAGAACACCAAGAGGGTACCTGAACTTGAGGATATTACAATTGGATGGTTCGATGGAGCAACATTATCAAATGGAATGCAGAGTGGTACTGGTGGACTAATCATAATTTCAAATAACACATCCTATTGATGGACTTCTAATTGTGGCCCAGGTACCAATAACATAGATGAACTTTTGGGCACCTAGGCCACTCTTTATTTGGCTTCCAGACTTCACATTGAAACTCTTCAGATGCTTGGAGACTCCATAATTATTATCGAGTGGTTAAACAACATGGGTGATCTACAAGCCATCTCTCTTCTGGCTTGGAAGGACATAATCAAATTACTTCTACCCTCTTTTAAAAATCTCAACTTCAAACACATCTTCCGTGAGCACAATAATTCTGTAGATCAACTATCCAAAGCAATGCTTCAGAAAGAAAGAGGTCATTATTACCTACAACCTTTGGACAGATGGTCATGAAGGCCCCTCCCACTTCATTACTCTATATTAAGCGCTGCCTATCTTCTCCTCATTGTTTTCTTTTGTATTTTGTATCATTATTAACTATTACTGAACTTCGGCTTTCCTTGAAGATTTTTTACTACTAAATTATAGCAACACTTTCTATGTAACTTGGTTTTATATCTCTTTTCTCTTTATGAACTTTCTCCATCTGATGGTTGAGAGACCACTATTGGCTATATTCTTTGATATTTATGTCTTCTTAGCTATGCTTTGTAACATCTCTTGACTAGAGAACACCTTATATTCATTAATATAATTGAGAAATTTTCCTGAAAAAATAAAAAATAAAAAATATATAGGCGCTCCATCTATCCATATAAACATTTTGAAAAAAAACATTAGAAAGAATTTTCGAGCCTACTTCTCCATACTATTCTCCAAACTATTTTTAACATATTTACTTTTGATCCTTTCGTGCTAGAGAATGGGAAATAAAGATGGGACAAACTCCAAAATTTACAAGGTGACACTATGAGGAGAGAACTAGGGCTCCAATAGTTAAATGATTAAATATAGGTGTCTTACTGGACCTTTTCCTGAGCTTCATAGCATTGTCACAATATGTTAGATATCCATCGTTTTGAGCTAACTTGTGTTATACAATGTTTCTCATAAATAAAAAAATTAAAATATTTTATTTTAAAAAGGTTGTAATTTACCTTTTCTTTCTTTCAGTGTTTAACCTATTTATTGGATATTATTGTGATATTTATTTCATATTATTCTGATTATTTTGATTATGTTAAAAGTTTATTAATATGTGGCCTTGAATTTACCTAAATTCCCTTAGCTTTTTGAACACAGGAATCCTTTACTTTCTGGTTCCCTTAGCTTTTTGAACACAGGAATCCTTTACTTTCTGGTTCCCTTAGCTTTTTGAACACAGGAATCCTTAACTTTCTGAGTAGATTCCTTTTATTTATGGGCTTTATTCACAGTGGTATCTGTAGTTTATCGAGTAGTGTTTGCTTCAAAATGCTTGGTCTCCCCAGCCTTATCATCCATGGTATCCTTGAACTCCCTGGCCTTGTTCATGGAAGATTCTTCAATATGTAGTGTCTTTTTAGCAACGGTGTCTTGGAATTCCGAGTCCCGAATCTTTGGTATACAAATTTTTTTCTTTAAAGCCTTTGAGGACTTACATGGCGCGCCTTCGTTGAGACTACCCAATGTAGAAGTGGCAAAATCTGTGTTGGCATCATTGGCAACATGGGCCATCCATTTTGCATATTTTAAGTTATCAGAAGCATACTCCCAATTATCAATTCAACTAGTCTACAACTCCAAAACCCCGATTTAAATGAATAATTGCCAAAACAAATATATGATGAATGTCCTATATACTCTGCAGAAAGGACGTATTGGAATGTGCTCGACTTCAAATTCAAATATCAGAGAGAGGGTGGTTTGAGCACGTGTCTTTTACCAGGTGGTGATTCTCATATGGATGTTGCATGGTTGTCACTATGGGCTTTAAAGTGTCTCATAGGGGTACTTGCCTAACTATAGGCCTTTTGATTAATTTGATTAAGAAGAATGAGAACGTGTGGGAGTAATAGATGTTATCATGGTTTTTGAAGGATGTTAAACTTATAGTTACCACATGCATTACCCATCATGTTTGTTGAAGGATGATGAACATACAGTTACCACATGTATTACCCCATTGATAATGAGAGATTAATTAATACTTTTATAAATAAATCAAAGAACAAATTCAAACCATTTTTTTAATTATATTTGTATTTATTTATTTTTCGGTTGTAGATATTTTGATAATTCATATAATATTTAGATAAATATTTTTTTAATGGATGTTTTCATTTAATAATGAGAAAAAAAAAGTGTAACACAACCTTACAATGTTATGAATAATATGTATGGTTTCTCTCCTTGTAACATCTCTCTCTTGCGCACACTTGATTGTACTTATTCTTTGAGGACACTTGTGTGCACGTGATCTGATTCATTATATGATTGTCTATTTTGATTATGATTATGAGATGTTGTGGATCTGATGATATGTTATTTTGTTATATTTATATCGACAAGTGTTATTGAATGGTTTTTTCTGAGTGTGCAGGACTCTGGATGTTTGAGGATGTCGATGGCATCGATGGATCTCCTTGGACTCTGGATCGAGTTAGAGAGTGGATTGTTATGGTTTGAATGTTTTAGATATTACATATGTGACATATGACTAGATTTTATGATGTTTGTTATCGCTGACACGTTTCGTTGATGGATGTAGGCTGACGATAACTTTCTAACTAGACTCACATTAGGAATAAAGGGATCATGCAGGACAACCAGAGATATTGAGGGAGAGGTGTGGCAACAACCCTGTGATATTGAGGGAATGAATGTCTGTGTGCATGAGCTTCATGGCAGTTCGGATGGAACTACCCACTACTAAGAGTCCTTGGAGTTTCCAGTAGGGAGATTTCCTGACTAGTAGCATTGGAGCCCTGGAGAGAAATGGAACAACCTTAGAGACTACATGACAGAGAAAGGTGTTCATTTCTTGGGGCTGTGTAGGCTGAGGGGGAAACAGAGTTGGGGTTGTGCAGGTTGGCAGGATTGTGCTCGACTTCCTATTCAAATATGAGAGATAGGGTGTTTTGAGGAGAACGTGTGGGAGTAATCAATGTTATCATGGTTGTTGTAGGCTTTTCGATTAATTTGATTAAGAAGAATGAGAATGTGTGGAAGTAATAGATGTTATCATGGTTGTTGAAGGATGATAAACTTACACTTACCACATGTATTACCCCATTGATAATGAGAGATTAATTAATACTTTTATAAATAAATAAAAGCACAATTTCAAACAAGCTTTTTTAATTATATTTGTATCCATTTATTTATTTTTCCAATGTGAATATTTTGATAATTTATATAATATTTAGATAAATATTTTTTTAATGGATGTTTTCATCTATAATGAAAAAAACAAAAAAAAAGTGCATTTGTATTTGTATCCATTTATTTTTATTTTTCTAGTGTGGATGTTTTGATAATTCATATAATATTTAGATAAATATTTTTTTAATGGATGTTTTCATGTAAGAATGAAAAAAGAAAAAGGAAGTGTAACATAGCCTTATAATGTTATAAATAGTATGTATGGTCACTGGCCTCTAACTTTCAACTATCGAAAGAACACATCCCTATAGTAAGTTTATTTTAATGCGTAAAAATAAATAAACTTTAGTGATTTGCACATTACCAACTTTACTTGTTTTGCAATCATTATATCATCATCAAAAAAAATAGCAATTTACTTTAGTCAATCAAAGGAAATAATTTTTCATGATTTGTAAATAAGGGTATTACTTGTTTTGCAAGTTGTCATTCAATGTCAATTAAACAAAAATAATTTTAGACATAGAAGCTTTGTTAGTTAAAAGATTCATTTAGTATCTTTACATTTTTATGACTGATTATATTGATAAAGTGCAATATATTTATTAGAGCTTTTAATTTTAATTTTTCAGTTTTAAACATCATAATAAATTTAAAAGAGTAATGAAAATAGATAAGTGAATAAGATATTTGAGAAAAAAAGTTAATCTAAAAGAAACAAGGCTCATAATATAATAATGAAAGTATTGTTTAAGGAGATAGGGAGAGAAGGAGCAAGCATGAAATGACTAGATGATAGAAATATTTATTACAACATTGGGGGGAGTGAAGGCAACAATAAGACTTCAAAGTCTTTAGCCAATAAGATCTTGGATAAATGAGATTTGAAATTTAAAATAAATCCTTACTTCTTTAAACTTTAGATAAAGAGGTGTATATTTTTTGGTCAACCATGAACTAATAGAAAGTGAAGCCTAACTCAAAGCTATATACCATGCCTATTGACAAGTATAATAAATGGAATTTGTGAAAGTTGGAATATTTATAAAATTAAAGTAAAAAGAAGATGGCCACTAAGTTTCCATATATATTCAAAGCTAAGAGGTTTTTTACTTATTTTCAAACTAAGTTTTTATATATATTCAAAGATAAGAAATGTTTTTTTTTTAAATATAATTTTATCTATTTTAAGTTTTGATAGGATATTGTATTCATTGCTTGCATGAATAAATACTAAGATGTTCTGGGTAATAATAATAATTCTTCATTGTTATGTATTATTATTATTAAGATAAGTTTATAAATAATTATACTTTCCTCCAATAAAATGAAAGACTCAAAGAATATTTTTTGTTTGTTTGTTAACAACACATTCCGTCACCAATTGTCCTACACCTCGGGGACTAAGACTCAAAGAATATTAATAATGCATTGATCATCATTTTAAACAAAACAATTTCCAATTAAAATATTAAGAAACTCATATATAATAATATAGTTTGTTATAAATAAGATTAAATCATTAAAAATTTTTTTTTAATTATTATTATTATTATTTTAATTTAAATATTTCTAATTTTTAATTGGTTAATAGCTTTGAGTCAAATTTGATTTGTTTTCATAAACATTTGTAAAAAACCATAATCTTTTAAAAAATATGAAGTTTAAAAAATATATACACACCACCTAAACCTTATAGATTATATAGCACAAGAAGAAAATAAAATTATGGTAATCGATATGAAAACAATTATTTGTAAATACTAGTATTACTTGTTTCGCAAGTTGGCATTCAATGCCAATCAAACAAAAACAATTTCAAACATAGAAGCTTTGTTATTTAAAAGATTCATTTGGTATTTTCAAATTTTCATGACCGATTATATTGATCTGCACTTTAAAGTGCAATATATTTATTAGAAACTTTGTTATTTAAAAGATTCATTTGATATAGAGGATGGAAGGGGGAGCATTAATAGAGAAATTATATTATAATTTTTCTATTAATACCGCCCCTCTCACCCTGTAGATTGGATAATTGATATTGAAAGACAAAATTGTAAGTCCTTTCTTAAATGCTTAAGTCCTTAAATAAATATCTACATTGCTTCCTGCCGGTAGCATTACTGTCCTTGATCGAGCATGGAAGGAAAGGTAAGTATTGGCGGGAGGAATGTTCAGGTGTCTTAGATTAGAAAGGTTATCTTTAAATTTTCATGACCCATTATATTGATTTGCACTTTAAAGTGCAATATATTTATGAGTTTTTAGTTTTTTAGTTTTAAAAAAATTTAAAGAGTAATGAATATATATAAGTGAATAAGATATGTGAGAAAATAAGTCAATCGAAAAGATATAAATAGAAATTTTGAAAATTGGAATATTTATAAAATTAAAGAAAAAAAATGGTTAAAAGTTTTTTTTACTTATTTTCAGTTTTGATATGATATTGCATTTATTACTTGCAAAAATAAATACTACAATGTTTTGGGTAATAATAATAATTCTTCATTGTTCTGTATTATTATTATTATTAAGATAAGTTTTTAAATAACTATACTATCCTCCAATATTAATAATGCATTGATCATCATTTTAAACAAAAAAAATTCCAATTAAAATATAAAGAATAATCTGTTTATGGAGAAACCCATATATGATGATATAGTTTGTTATAAATAAGATTAAACAATTAAATTATTTTAAAATCGAATTTTATTTTTTGAAATTAATATTTCTAATTTTTAATTAGTTAATAGTTTTGAGTCAAATTTTATTTGGTTTAATAAATATTAGTAAAAAACATAATCTTAAAAAAAATCAAGTTTTAAAATAATATACAACACCATCTAAATCATATAAACTATATAAACTATATAACATAAGAAGAAAATAAAATTATCATAATTGATATGAAAATAATTAATACAGAATTAAAAACATGATACTGCTTATAGATAAATGTCATTTTTTAACATTAACTTAAAATTCATATCTGATTTAAAAACAATAATTATTGAATTTAAAAAGCAATATGATTACCATCATGCCACAAACTTCATTTTATAATTTATATAGATAATTAGTAAATTCTTTACTGTTATTTTAAAAACAATTGTGTTATTTTAAAAAAAATTGTATTATTTTTTATTTTTATCTTTTTTTATTTTTTGAGTAAAAAAGGTGGAACCTGCTATATTAATTTATCGAAGAAATTTTGACAAAATGTACAGTGATATAGGTTCGAGTCACCAAAAATGTTGTCGTTTATCGGAAACTAGCATAGTTTGGAGAGCATGTAACATTAGCATGATAAAACAAGAAACAAAATAGCATATGTCCTGCCCAGAGGAAACCAGGACAGATGGATATAGTCCAAATAGACATATAACAGTAGCATGATAAAACTAAGAACCGGGAAAAGCATAAAAGACCTAGATACCCGGTGACCTGTCGCCCTTGCTTGTCTGCCACGTGGACCCATCCGGGATGGAAAATGCCCGCGCGCAGAGAGGGCACTTCCGCTTAGCTGGAACATTGGAGTACGCGTCAAGGAGTAGGTCCAGACGCTGGCCCATGAGAAGGGCTCTATGCTCCAGGTCTGCCATGTGGTCTCAGAGTTCGAACACCAACGCTAGGTGCTCTACACAGAGGAGAGAGCCATGCAAGCCATCACCCATGTCGTTGAGGGATACATCCCTCAATTCCACAGTCGCTCCAATTCCAGCGTCAAGCTCCATCAACTCTGCACCATCCACTTCTTCCTTCCTCGCTAAGCGATTTTTGCTCACGTTCACTTCTGCTCTGGTTTTATCTCGTGTTTCTTCCTTGAACGCTGCTTGCATATCATGGCTGGTGGGGCTGTAGTCACCCAGCCAGAGAATTTCCTCAACAATGCACCTGGGGATGTCATCTGCCAGAGCAATTTTTGGGCCGCTTCCATCCTGGTGCTTCGTCTCCATGGCTTGGGGCTCTGGGGTGGTCATCAAGTCCTCCATGAACGGAATTTCTTCCACGTAACAGGTGGGAAACACGTCCTCGACACCATCCTCCTATGTGTCTCCAGGCTTAATTGTCGTGGCTTCGCTGCTACATCCGGCTCCTGTCTCCGCAATGATGGCATGTAGAGCCAATTTCTCAGCTCGAGCCTTCTTTCGGAGAATGGAGGTCGCCATCGCCAGAGCACTCTCCAGTTTTTCTTTCCTTTTTCGCTGCGCCTTGTGGGTGTACCAGGTCGAGCCACGACGAGACCTGCCCCATTTTTTGGCCATAATTGCCAGGGAATAGATGACGATACCGTGAGGTTGGAGCGAGATGGGAGTAAGTTGGGACGAGAAGGATGTCGGGCTGCACCAGAGCTCCCAAACGAAGAGGAGAGCCGGAGTAAGAGCAGACCCACTCTGTCCAGGCTTATGAAAAAGCAAATTGCCAGGAATTTCCTCAACGAATTGCAGCGAGATGGGAGTGAGCCAGGACGAGAAGGATACAGGACTGCACCAGAGCTCCCATGCGAAGAGGAGAGCCGAAGCAGGAGCAGACCCACTCTGTCCAAGAACATGAAAAAACAAATTACCAGAGGCCGAAGTCACCTGACCCTCCTTAAACCCTGTCATGTTGAGTGCACTGTGAGCGAGAGTGATCACGCGAGGGAGGTGTACCTCCACCGTATAACTGCTGTTATGGCCGTCCACCATCATAAATGCAGGCTTGTGGGTGGCGGCCATCAGCATTTATGCTATGGATTAGTGCTAAGCCCAGTGTCAATGCTCTGCCGCATGTCACCCCATCCAGGGATTTTTTATTTTTATCTTATTTAAAATTTATTAATTAAAAAAAATAAAAACACAATTTCTTTTTATAAATTCCAAACTTTAACATTACAACTAATTTATCCATTTTAGAATTTTATTATAATGATATTTAAATAAAATATTTTAACAAGTTATTAAAATAAATTTTATTAGAATTTAACCATATTGTTGAATATACTAATTTAGATGAAATTTCTAAATTATTCATTTTAGAATTTTATTATAATGATATTTAAATAAAATATTTTAACAAGTTATTAGAATACATTTTATTAGAATTTAACCATATTGTTGAATATACTAATTAACATGAAATTTCTAAAATTTTACACAAATAATTAAATTAAAAATTTTAACAAATATTTTTTAAATTTGATAAATTAATAAATATTTTTATAATTATAAAATTTAAAAATACAAAGCAATTTGAATATACTAATTCACAAGAAATTTCTAAAATTTTACCCAAATAATTAAATTAAAACATTTAACAAATATTTTATAAATTTTATAAATTAATAAATATTTTTATAATTATAAAAATTAAGAATACAAAACAATTTCAATTTTAAAAAAAAATAACAATTACAATTTATATTAATAATATACATAGTATAATATTTTAAAAAATAAAAATAAAAATAAAAAAATAATAATTTTTTTCAAACAATTAAATTAAAAAATTTAACAAATATTTTATAAATTTTATAAATTAATAAATATTTTTATAATTATAAAATTTAACAAATATTTTATAAATTTTATAAATTAATAAATATTTTTATAATTATAAAATTTAAAAATACAAAGGAATTTCAAATTTAAAAAAAAATAACAATAACAATTTATATTAATAATATACATAATATAATATTTAAAATAATAATAATAATAATAATAATAATAATTTTTTTCATAATCATTTAACTTTAGATACGTTTCTATAACTATATTAATAATATACATAATGCAATTTTGAGCTATTTTAAATTTAAAAAAGTTTTGAAAATCAATTTTTCTTCCATTTTAATTTAACTTTTAACTTGATAAGAATTTATGAGTGTTTTTTTCTATATTGTCAAATTTAAATTTAAAGAATGTGAAAATTTTTCAAATATATTCATTATAGTCATAATTATAGTTTTTAAAGTGTATTAAGTTGATGGACTTATACCCCGGATGGGGTGCTATCGTGGGCCACTTGGCAAAGGGTGGACGAAGGGGGCTGCTAGCGGGGCACGGAGTCATGTGCCCGGCTCGTGCCCCACGCAGCCGTCACCCCCGAGCTTTAAAGTGCATTCATCGCCGATGGCAGGATCATAACTCCATCTCCTTCGACCGACTCCATGTATCGCAATATGCAGCACCCTCTCGGCATTTTCGTTTGGTGGTGTGGTTTCATCCAGCGCTCTGTGATTTTCATGGTTATTTGGGCAGTTCTAGTCATTTCCCTTGGCTCTGCAGACCCTCTGCAGAAGCCGAGTTCCTCCATGCCTCGCATTCGTATGCGTCCCCGCCGGGGCTCTCCTTGGCACCCACGGCGCCCCCGCACATCCTCTTCGCCCTCTAGTTCTGCTGTTCCAGGTTGGGACAACTTGGCCATTGTGGACACCCTCTGGACTCCAGCTCGGCCTTCTCACCGCGTCAAGCATTCCCTCTCTCCTCCGCCATCACGCCATAGTCAACCCTGCCATAATTCACCAGAGCTTTCCACCTCTCTGCCGCGTGAACACTCTGCTATACTCCATGATTTAGTTTTTGAGCTACGGGAGGGGGTGAGTGATCTCCAATTCCGAGTCCAACAGATGGAGGGACGCCTTTCTATTCTCCTCCAACTCCTGGCTACTCCCTCTCCAGTCGTTCCTGACTACTCCAGTGAAGCCTCCGAGAGCCCCAGTGATTATGTGAGCAGTCAGCAAAACGCCTCCACCACAGAGAGTCCCCTCTCCGAGGGGAAGGAAGGCCAACCAGGTGCAACGACTCCTCTCGCGCAGACGACGACTTGTGCAAATAGGGAAGGAGCAAGCGACATCGCAAGCTCGGCAATGGCAACAACAACGAAGGACAACAGCCTCCAGGTGCCCGACGACAACAAACACAGCGCCATGGACATGCAGTGGACCGGCGGGACACCTGTCATTGAAGAACCATGGATTGGCACTTTGCCCGAGTATGTTCCAGACTACACTGTGCGTGTCCCCTACTTTAGTTCTGGTGGTTCTCATGGTAGTTAAGAATCTA
>ML797188.1:61328-97693 GCA_009831015.1 Picea engelmannii | reverse complement strand
AAAATATATATATATATATATATATATATATATATATATATATATATATATATATATATATATATATATATATATATATATATATATATATAATTTTATGTAAAATTCTATAAATATATTAATCATATACATAATACAATTTTGAGCTATTTTAAATAAAAAAAGTTTTGAAAATCAAATTGTTTCTAATTTTAAATTTTTATTAAATAATATTTTAACTTCATAAGAATTTTATAAGTATTTTTTTCTCTATTGTCAAATTTAAATTTAAAGGATGTGAAAATTTTACCAAGTGCATTTATTATGTTCATAATTGTAGTTTTTAAAGTCTATTAAATTAATGAACTTGTGCATGCTTTATAGTTTGAAAGTGAAATAATTCAAAATATTTTCTCATTGATATTTAACTATTTAATTATTTGCATATTTATTTATTTTTAATTGCATAATTTTATAAGTACTTTTTTCTCTATTGTCAAATTTAAATTTAAATGTTATAAAAAAAAATCAAGTGTATTTATCATGTCCATAATTATAGTTTTTAAAGTCCATTAAGTTAATGGACTTGTGCATGCCTTATACTTTGAAAGTGAAATAATTCAAAATACTTTCTCATTATATTTAACTATCTAATTATTTTCAGATTTATTTGTTTTTAATTGCATAGACCCTGAAAATAATTGAAGATAAGAAGTATTAGATATAACCTTTTAAGTATTTAAGCTTAATCAATATAGTTAGTTTTAATTGTACAATGCCTTAATCAATTTATTTTCATGGGAGCTCTCTTTTTCATTTTAAACTATGCAATATGTAGGAGATTGCAAATGATATTATGGTTTGAACTCCTACACAATTGTGACCAGAAATAATGATATGGTTTGATTGATTTTGAATTAAACATGGGAATAGAAACCAATTTACAAATTCTTTGTTTCCTTTATTTAAAACTACAAAACATAATTTTTTTTTTTGTAAATAAAAGAGCACTAAAACTATATCCACCTGCCCCGTTGTTAAGGTTTAAACTATTATTAGGTTTCTTTTCAATTTACTAGATAACCATAGCATAGATAGGATCACTGAGAGAAACACAATCACAAGATACACACCATTTATCCTGGGAAACCCTCATGGGGAATAAAACCCAACAAAAATTTCCTTAATATAGATAGCCAATACAATGCCAAGACAATGAACCAAACACTAGAGAATATCATGTACTAAGCAATGTGCCTCTCTCTCCTCCTTTTTCTGGCAACTGGTAACTGTAGATTCCTTCAAACTTTCACACTAGATGAGAGAGTTGAGTGAGTGAACAAATGAGGTGTTGGCTTCCTTTATTTATACAAACTGGCAGGTGTTGAAAATGTGTCTCTTCGCTAGACAAGGTCGACTTGTCTTCTTAGTGGTTAAAACCACTTCAATTATCCCGAGGGATGAATTCTCAATTTTCATAATACAATTAGGGTTTGAACAATCTACAAAAGTGGATTTGGTCAATTACAATGCCCGACATGATCAATTAACAAAAGGGGATTTGGTCAATTACAATTCCCGACATGATCGATCCACAAAAGGGGATTGATCTAATGAATAATAGATAGAATACTCTTTGCAGTTACAATATTTCAACACTCCCCCTTAACAAAAAGGGTATTCTACAACATCATGAGGAGAGAGAGAGAGAGAGAGAGAGAGAGAGAGAGAGAAGCAACATCAAGAGCATCTGGAACACTGACTGGCATATCTATAAATCATCAGAAGTTTTTCTGATCATCAATATCATCATTCATAATAGGGAGTTGGAATGGCATCATCATCATTTGCATCAACATGGATTAGTATAACACTAATACATCATCATCAATAAAAGCACAATGTTGATATAACATCGACAAAAACAATATCACAACACAAAGGCTAGAGCATCATCAACATCAACACTAGGCTGGAAATCTTCAACACAAAGCTGGCATCTCGACAACATTAGCACCAGGCTAGAAATCTTTAGTACGAGGCTGGAATCTCCACAACATCAACACGAAGCTGGAAATATTCAACACGAGGCTGGCAGCACAACAACATCAGTACGAGGATGGCATCACAACAACATCAACACGAAGATGGAAATCTTCAGCACTAGGCTTGCATCACAACAACATCAGCATGAAGCTGGAAATATTTAGCACTAGGATGACATCACAAAACAAGGTTGGCATCACAACAATATCAACATGCAGCTGGAAATATTCAGCGCTAGGCTGGCATCACAACACAAAGCTGGAAATCTTCAACACTAGGCTGGCATCACAACACTGCTCCCCCTTTCGAGGGAGGTCCTTTCGGACTACACCAAGCTTATCTCGAAAGTGTTCAAACTTTACACAATATAGAGGCTTGGTCAACACATCACAACTTGCTCATTCATGTTAACATACTGGAGCTTTATGCCTCCTCTCTGCACCATATCACAGATGTAATGATATAAGATATCTATTCGTTTTGACTTGTCATGGAGCACATGGTTCTCTATCATCTTTATGCAACTCTGGTTATCACATAGATCACGGTTGCTTCCATCTCCAGATCAAATAGCCCTGTCAACAACTTGTGAATCCATATGGATTCACAATTGGTGGAACATGCAACAATGTATTATGCTTTTGTCGTGCTAAGAGAAATGCTTGATTTCTTCCTACTCTTTCATGAGATTGTCGCTTACCCTAGACTGAAACAACATATTGAAGTGCTCTTTCTGTTAGAGACACTTCCAGCCCAATATGAATCGGTATAATCACTCAGTCTGAAGGCATGATCTCCATCATAATTGAGACCACAATCTAATGTACCCTTAAGGTACCTCATCACATGTTTCACAGCTATGAGGTGAACACGTCTGGGCTCTACCAGAAACCGACTCAAGGTGTTCACAACAAAACATATATCTGGTCGGGTGTTCATCAGATACATCAACGATCTAATTATATGTCTGTATAATGTAGCATCAATCAATTCTAATGAAGTGTCAACCAGGAGCTTCAACTTTGTTTCCATGGGTGTATTCATGGATTTGCACTCCAACATATCAAATCTCTTTAGTATTTCAACTACATACTTCCCTTGGTTAAGGAAGATCTTCTCTGGGCTCTGCCAAACCTCAAGACCTAAGAAGTAGTGCATTAAGCCAAGGTCTTTCATCTCAAATTATGCAGCGAGCTTCTTCTTAGAATCAGTAATGAGATTTTCTTCTCCAATTAAGAATAGGTCATCCACATACAACAACAATATAACAGGCTCATCATTCATAACCTTTAAGTAAAGGTTAGAATCAAATTTACTCTTAGTAAATCCCAAGCTCGTCAAGAAACTGTCAATCCTTCCATACCAAGCTCTAGGAGTTTGCTTCAATCCATACATAGCCCTATTCAACTTGCAGACATGAGTCTTCCTGTCTTCAACTTCAAATCCTTGAGGTTGTTCTATATGCATTTCTTCTTCAATGACACCATTTAATAAAGTTGTTTTCATGTCCATCTGGTGTAACTTCCACTTCATCTTAGCTGCAAGAGCTATGATGGTTATGATTGAAGTGTATCTGGCCACGAGAGAAAACGTCTCTTCATAGTCAATGCCTTCATTTTGAGAAATTCCACAAGCAACAAACCTTTCTATGTATTTCTCAATACTTCCATCAACAACATGTTTTATTTTAAAAGTCCATTTGGAAGATACCACATCCTTGTTCTTCAGTCTAGGAACTATTTCCCATACATCATTCTTTATAATGGATTGGTATTCTTCTGTCATGGCATATTCCCATTATTTATTTTGAATAGATTCTTCAAAGAAAGTAGGCTCCTTCTCTAAGAGATCACACATCAAAGATGTAATGGACCTCAAATTTGCCATAAAAAAAAAAAATCTATGGGACATTAATCCCTAATTTCATTTATATGTTCGTTGGTAAAAGAAAGAAATCTTCATTCCTGTTATAAATCTCGGTGAGGTAACTTAACTTCTCCCCATCACGCGATGTCATTCCTACATGAGTCTAACTTACTTTGGGTAGAAGACTTATAAGGATAAATCACCAAGGACTCTAGCAATTTCCTTTGGTCTCAAACCTACTCATCTATGTACATATATACATCTATATAGTAGATTTTAGAATTAGGACTTCTAATCCTAATCTCTCGCTAGACATGAGGTTTCTATGTTTATGCACAAGTCTAAATATTTTTTCCTTGAAATATAATGCACCTACCATATAAAAATCACGGGGTTGGGACTATACCCCTCGACTGAAAATATGTGGCCTAGCAATAGGCGATTGCCATCATTGTATGGTCAGGTTATTATATGGGTTCCTTTATGAATTAATTGTGGTTAGTGATGTGATATCCCAGTCCATTCACCTAAAGGAATTTGGGTAACGAGATCTCATGTTAATCCTCGTTAACCTTGACTTAACTAGAATAAGTCCCAACAAAGTCTTTACTGAAACAATATGTTAACTGTAAGGAAACAGTTGGAAAGAATGTATCCCCATCTAGTCGTGTCACGAAGGGATTAAGTTAACTACGCTTTTTTTCTTGACATGGGAAGAATGGTGTATTTGTCAGAAGGAGTTAAAGATTTGCACTTAGCCATTAATGGAGGTCCTGTGTGTATGAGTTTTGATGGATTTCTCTAATCCTTCCTCCAATATAATCATTCCAACTCAGCCCCATCACATGGCTCGACCAACCCTTGTACCTTCAGTATTAGCTCGACATCGTAAGGGATTCTCTTAGGTTTAAACGAATTTTCCTTTGTCATTGTGAAACCCTCTAAATGGCTCTGCGTATCATTTTCTTAGCAGGGGAGACCGTCGACTTGGAGGTCGCTACTTGGTGGGATAGGCAATGTAGTCTATCGTCCCTGGTAAGTATTTTAACATGATATTGTGTTTTAATAAAAGAGTGGTTCTTCAGAAAAAATCGTCATAGTGAAAGCGATAATTCGTTCTGTAACTCCTGTTATACATTTTAAGCTAAACTTCCCTTTATCCTCATCTCTTGTCATTTCTTTCTGGATTGTCCCCATTCCTGGAGAAGTTGTATTATACATTCCTTTCTTTCTCAGTCTCTCTGAAGGTATCGGCATTCCACCTCTTGTTTTATTTGAGAATTGCATCCACATAGTTTTTCGTGTATGTTTTCAATACCTAGGGTTTTTGTAACTTATTGTTATCGTTATTCCTTACAATCCCTCTGTAGATGAAAGTTGAGGCCTGATATTGAATCTTCATGAGGCTATGCAAGGTTTTTATTTGGAGTAGAAAACTCTTACTGTGTATATCATAATACGTTGCATGTTCTATCTTTCTCATTTTTTAAAAGATGAATCCACCTTTCTGTAATGTTCTTTAAACCCTTAACTGGTTCCTACGCATATATTGCTTTCTTCATGGCTATTACATTCATGTCCCATGCCATTTAAAATGTGACTTCTATGGTTTTGAACAGTGCATTAAAAAAAATACCCTACGACATAATGTTTGAGCTTGTAGAAATTCTTGTCATTGTCATGGTTTGCGATTAGTATACACCATTTGGAATTCAGTAGCAGGTTATCTATGTATTTATTGTTGATTTATAAATACTCTCTGTAATTTGGTTTAGGAAGGGTTTAAACTCAACCTTTAAATATAGTCTCTGTTTTGCGTGTAATGTTTATACGGTGTCTTTGGCCTACACACACAACATTTCTTATATAGTTTGAAATGTTGAAATGTTAGCACTATTGATTATTTCATTTCATAAGTAATGGGTTATATGGTTTGGTACCAACACTAATTATGGGACCCTGTTGATGCGAGGGTACCCATCAGGAATACATGGGCCATCCTCCCCTCGGCCTGGGACACTTATTCAACCAAACGCGACAAGAAAAGGGTGCTAGACTCCAGTCATGAGTTAAGTATTAGTTCGAAATCACTGTTACCTTTATTCATCGTTTTGTTGAAAGTTTCACTATATTTACTTTTGTATGTTTTACTAATGGTTATAATGACTAATTCTTGCAGAGGTGTCAACCCCACAAGGTTCTAGAGGTCAGTCCCTATCATTCACACGAAAGGTATTTGGGTTCCATGCACAGTACCTCTCAGACTTAACTTTTCCGGTTTCTAGAAATGAGGACCAAGGCTCTATCCAATTTTATCATTTCTAATGAAATCTTGTCCCAATTTCATGTATCGGTTGGTTAAGGGTAAACCCTATTTTATTTTGATACTTCAGTGTTGGAAATAGAACACAATACTTGCGTAAGGTTGGACACACTTGGATTTTTGATCTGATTGGATTTTGTATTGTAAACTTTTAAAGGGGTTTAATTCCTGGAATTCCTTCTCTTGTTTAGGTGAAGTTGAAATACCAGGGTTAGCAAATTTAAACTTTGTCTACAAAGTGTTACGGTTCTTTATAACACCTAGACTGTTTATAAGAAGGCATGTCAGCCTATACGTTTTCCAGAAATTATGTTTATGTCTTGTTACTTCTGTAATGTTATGCTTAGAAAACTTCATTTGTACTATCGATTCCTTTATTCAATATTCTATGAATTATTTATTCCTCATTAATACAGTTATCATATTTTGAATTTATCCAACCGTGAATATTCATAAAGAAAAAGGGTTTGATTTGTTTCCTTGAATTTATGCTTATCTTTCTAGAACTCCTATTACTAGTTATACAGGCATCTTCCATTTTATTTTGCCACACATTGGTAGTATAGCAGTGTTATTATTCTGTATAACTTAGTACAGTAATATGCAAGTATAAAGGACTCCAAAATTATTTCTACACTTATGAAATTGTCGGATCTCTATGATCTGAAAAGGGAATCGATCTGATTTGTTTCTACTATAATTATGTTGTTGTATTCACAACTTTCTGATTTCACTCATAATTAATATATGTATATAACTATATACATGCAGTCTTATTCAAAGTATAACATTAACATTGGTAAAGATTTATACTACGCCTATTCCATCCATTTGTAGTTTAACTTGTTTATATATGTATATAATTACATACAGGTAGTCTTATTCAAGCATAGAATTAAGAATTACAGGGGTTTATCCTACGCCTGTTCCATCCATTTGTATTTTAACTCATAGCAAGAATTCACACAACATCATACTAGATATACATATCCTCTTTCAATCAATTTAAATAAAAAATGATTCTTGAGTTAGAAAGGACTTCAGCAGAAAATAGTTCACCCAACAACATATATATGTATTCTAACCGCCATTTAAAGCAAGAGAGATATCTATAACTAGAAAAGAGTAGAGGAACATATCTGAACTAGTTCACTGAAAAAACAAAAGGAATATCCAGGTTCCTCCCAACCTTAGAATGGAACAGCCAAAGTCACTTGTTCCATTCACCCCCTAGCCTGACCATGAATCCATGAGGGAAAACTCTGAACTCCACCTCAACAACAGTCTTTTAGTCTCAACAACTTCTCCTTGCCTCACACTCAGAATTCAGTGTTCATAACAACAAGAGAACCATCATTTTCCCCTGGCAGCGTCCTTCCTCCTCACATATGTTATCTCTCAAAGAAAAAGTGTTTAGGTCTTTTTCCCCTTGGGAATTTTCGCAAGTTTCCAAATCCCTGATTTCAGGGGCTACCAATGGCCAAATTTCTAATTTTCTACTTGTAACAATCAACCCTAAGGTAGTTTCAACATGTTCCCCACTCATGGAGTCATGGTCAGCTGACTTCAACATGGTTGTTCCATTTGTCCATCAATAATAATATAAAAAATATTTTGTTTCATACAAGTGTCATAGTCAAGTAGTTAGTTGGGTCAAATCAGATCTCTTCCCAACAGTGATAATCATTAATTACAATTAACTAAATTCGAAATTTGAAATTGCCATAAATGGCAAAAATTTTCCAATTTCGAATTTGCCAAAAACGGAAATTAATTTCTTAAGAAATTTCAAACTTAAAAATAATTTATTTTTGGGGATGTCACATCGTTTTCCCATTCAATAAAACATTTTCCTCACTGTTTGTTCCTTTCTTGGAATAGGGTTGGATGATATTTCTACAAATCTCCCTGCAACTCCCAAGTGGCCTCCTCGGGGCTAAAGTGCTTCCATTGCACCTTTACCTCAGCGACGGCTCTGTTCCGAAGTGCTTTTTCTCTCCTGTCTCGAATGCGCAGAGGTTCCGCTTGGAACTCGCCTTCTGGTTCCACCTGCACCAAGTTTCAATCGATCATATGAGTAGGGTCATGAACATAATTCTTTAACAAAGAAACATGAAATACATTATGAATTTTTAGATTGGTTGGAAGTGCAAGTTGGTATGCTATGGGTCCAATTCGAGCTAATATCTCGAAAGGCTCACAAAACTTGGGTGCCAACTTGGCATGGTTCCCTAGCTTTAGTGAACTTTTTTGGGCTTTGACTTTTAATTAAACATGGTCTCCCACTTGAAATTCCAAGTGTCTTCTTTTCTGGTCCACGTAATTTTTCTGTCTATCCTGTGCCTCTTTTAAGTTCTGTTGTACCTTTCTTACCATATTCTCCATTTCCTGGAGCATCTCTGGTCCAACCACGAGTCTTTCAACTGGGTTATCCCAACTAATTGGGGTCTTACACTTTCTTCCGTATAGTACCTCGAAGGGGCTCATTTTAGCCGAAGTTTGGTACTCATTGATATATGCAAATTCTACCAAGTGCAGGTAGCCTTCCCACTTGCTTGGTTTCGTTCTTACATACACGTGGAGCATATATTCTACGATTTGGTTTGTTCATTTAGTCTGTCCATACGTTTGTGGATGATAACTCGTGTTGAAATTCAAGTTAGTATTTAGCCCTGTAAACAATTCTTTCCAAAAAGCAGATGTAAATTTTACGTCTCTATCCGAAATCACCATTTTAGGAATACCATGCAGTCTAAAAAATTATTTCATGAATATTTCAGCAATGTTAATAGCTTTAAAAGTAGACTTTACAGGAACAAAGTGTGCATACTTACTAATTTTATCGATTACCACCATAATAGAATAATTATGTTTCTGAGTTCTAGGCAAACCTATAATAAAGTCCAGCGATATAGTCTCCCATTTCCATTACAACACTGGTAAGGGATGTAATAGGACGGCTTGATTTTGGTGTTCGGCTTTTACCTTCTGACAATCTTGACACTTAGCTAAGTATTTTTTTGTTTTTCCCTTCATATTAGGCCAATAAAATAACTTTCTAAGTGATATTCATTTTCTGGTATCCTGGATGACTAGAATATGGTTTCTTATGCACTTCATCCAAAACTGTTAACTTTAACTCTATCTAATTTGGTATGTATATTTTGGTTTTAAGTCATAGTAAACCATTTTTGTCAATACTTAGATCTGATTTGTCTGAATTCCCTGTAGTGTTCTGTAATTCTTCTACTTTTTAAGTGTACTTCTCGTCGTTATTACTTGCAGTATTTATCCTTTGTTCAAAACACTTTATGCCCTGCTAATATTTATTTCAAGCAACCCATGAACTCTTCTGCTTAAAGCATCAACTAATTTATTTTCCTTACCCTTGATATGTCTTACCTCAAAGTCAAATTCGCTCAAGAAGGCTAGCCATCTTGCTTGCCTTACATTAAGGTCCAGTTGACTAAACAAATATTTCACACCGCTATTATCTGTCAATAATAGAAATCTTCTGCCTAGTATGTAGTGCTGCCACATTTTTAAGGCGTGTATTACAGCTGCCAATTCTAAGTCATGAGTGACGTAGTTTCGCTCGTGTCCCTTTAGTTTTAGGGACTCATAAAAAATAGTGTGCCCTTCTTGGGTTAGGACACCACCTAATCCTTCTTTACTCACATCTACACAGACGGTGAATTCTTTGTCTGGATATGCTACCTTTAAAATGGGTGCAGTTGTTAACAATTCTTTTAACTTATTAAAAATGTCTTGAAATTTCTGTGACCAGTTAAACTTGGTCCCCTTCTTTTGTAACGACGTGATAGGGTAAGAAATTTTGGAAAATCCCTCTATAAATCTGCGGTAATATCTAGTGATTCCCACAAATGACCGGATGTCTGCTACATTCTTAAGTACCAACCATTCCATGATGGCTCTTATTTTCTTAGGATCTACTACAATTCCTTCTGTAGATATTACATGTCCTAGGTACTGTATTTTATTTTGATAAAATTCACACTTATCGAATTTAGCATACAGTTTGTGCTTCCTTAAAGTTTGCAAAACTATTCTTAAGTGTTCTTCGTGTTCTTATTCTATTTTAGAATATACTAGAATGTCATCAATAAATACCAACACAAACTTGTCCAAGTACTGAATGAAAATACTGTTCATTAAACACATAAACGTGGTTGGTGCATTAGTGAGTCCAAAAGGTATAACCACAAATTTGTAATGTCCATATCTCGTTTGAAAAGTTGTTTTACTTATGTCCTCTTCTTTTATCCTAACTCGGTGGTAACCAGATCGTAAATCCAATTTCGAGAAAATCTTTTCCCCACCTACTTGATCGAATAGATCATTTATCCTAGGTAAGGGGTATTTGTTCTTAATAGTCATCTTGTTTAATTGTCTATAATCGATGCACAATCTCAGAGTTTCATCTTTTTTTTCACAAAGAGGACTAGTGCTCCCCATGGTGAAACACTTGGTTTGATATATTCTTTGTCCAATAATTCCTATAGTTGAATTTTTAGTTCTGTTAATTCCGACAAACTCATTCGGTAAGGTTCTTTTGAGATAGGGGCTGAACCAGGTAGTAGGTTGATAGAAAATTCTATCTTCCTTCTTGGGGGTAATTCAGGTATTTCATCAACAAACAAGTCTCTAAAATCATGCAGAACAACAAAATCCTCCAAGTTGGGTTTATTTTATTTTTCTAACAGGTTTTTTACTTGGATGGCATAAACTTGACAACCCTTTCTCATGCATTTCTTGAATTGCATTGTTGAAATCTGTCTAATTGAGACTAGTTTTTGTATGCCTTGAACTATCCTAACCATGTCACTTTCGTCTTTATACTTAAGTGATTTTTCGTAACAATCTAGCATTGTTTTATGATTTTCTAACCAATCCATTCCAATAATTACATCATAAGATCCTAATGGTAGAATGTTCAGATTTGTCTTTATGTTTTGACTGCCTAAATTGAACTCAAAATCAGAAATAAAATTGACAACTTTTCTTTTCGTTCCTGTTGCTAGTTGTACCAGCCAAGAATTTGCATGTCTTATTTTCTTAAGTTTATTTGACTCCACTATACCAGGAGTGACATAACTTAATGTAGCTCTAGGATCAATTAAAACAAAAATTCGAGTGTTATTGATTTTACCTTCAATTTCCACCATAGCGGACTGGTGGTCAACTTGTCGACCATCCACGACTGTCGATCTGATGTAAGCTTCTTCCTACATCCCCTACTGTAGAGGCTTCTTGTAAATTGTGAACAATAGTTCTGTTTGTTGAAGTTAAACATGGACAATTCCTCCTTAGATGAGGTTCTCCACATTCCCAACATTTTAATAGCTCACGGGGGTTGTCCCCAAACTTATTTGTTCCCAAATTTACCGGTTTACCCCCTCCTTGTGTATTTGGATTGTTGGAGTGAAAATATTTTCTTGTAAAGATTTTTGTTGCGTTCCGATAAAGAGTTGGCTAGTATCCCTTCTTCCGCTGGTTCATTCGGTCTTGTTTCTTGTCCTTCCAAGCCTTGGGAAATTTTGTCCATTGTTTGTATTGGTCATAACACATTCGATCTTTACTGAATACTTCACTCAAGGACTTGGGATTATTGAATTCGATTTTGTCCTTGTAATACCGTGGTAAACAACTTAGGAACCACTAGATTTTCACTTTGTCCTCCTGGATATAAGGTACGAACCTTAGTAATTCCAGGAATTTGTTTATTAGATCCTCCATAGCCATTTGACCAAGTCGTAGCTCCTAAAATTATTTGGTTTTTCTTTCATAGTAACTTTCATATAGGTAATGTTTCTTAAAGTATTTCTTAAAGTCTAACCATTCCATCTATTTCTCCTTTAGGCCCTTGGCCAATTTCAGATCTTGCCACCAAATGTTGGCTTTTCCTTTCAGGTTATAGATAGCCATTCTGACCTTCATATTGTTGTAATAGTTGTATATCTGAAAATACTTCTTGATGTCTAATAACCATGCTTTATCTTCCTTCCCTTCATCTTCTTCTTGTGTTGGTCCTTAGGTTTTATATGGATTTGATTATATCTTGAAAATCCGTCCATAAAGGAAAATATTTTGCTTCTCGCACACTCATCAAGAATCTGATCAATTAAAGGCGTGGGGAAGTTATCATTAGGACAATCTTTGTTCAGGTCGCGAAAGTCCATACACATGGATGGTTCCTTGCTTTTTATTCACAAGAATAGGGTTGGATACCCATTCAGTCAAGGGAACCGGGTAGATGAAGCCGACATTAAGTAGCTTCTCCACCTCTGCCTTAATAGCGGGGGCCTTCCTAGGATTAACAACTCTAAGATGTTGTCGAATAGGTTTAGCATCCAGATAAGTTCTAATTTCATGTTCAACAATGCGAGGATCAATCCATGGCATCTCTTCATATGACCAAGCGAATACATCTCGAAATTCTTTGAAGAGTTTGGTGTAGATTAGAATCTCTTATGGCGAACAATATGCACCTATATTTACATTCTCAATTTTTCTAGGGGTACGAGAGATATCGATCGAGACAATAGGAGAAATACTCGCCATATTTCCTTCGGCATAAATGACATGCATATCAAGTGGAACTACGACGTGACTAACTATCTCACTCAAGGTATAGCGAAAATCATCTTGCTCAATTCTTTCAAGACTTGGGAAAAAATAAGATCGATGATGCATATCATCCCAAGGTCTCTCGGAAATATTCATGGCTTCAAGGATGGATTCGTCTAAAGGCAAAGTCTTATCTAAGAAATCACGTGAACAAGATAACTAAGTGGCCCATATAGGCCTAGGAACGGGATCCTCCTTGTCTGTCTACGAGGTAACGAGATCGGGATCGGCGGAAGAGTCAAGGATAGCTTGATACACAATCTTCACTGCCGATAGTGGCATAGCCATGACAGCATGTGAATGACCTTCAATCGACGAAGTCAGAGAAGGTAATGTCCAAGGATCACTAAAATAGGAAGTGCAAAAAGGAATGGACCTCTCTGTTGAAGCGAGCCTACTAGACATGGCGTAAACATGGTGAATCGATGTCGAGAAGTCAAAAGTACCCATGAGGGAAGAATACATTCTGACACCGATATTCTCAGTTGTCGGTTGAGAATTGTCGATTACAAGGATCGACAGTCCAAGAGATGTGTTAGGACTAGAGTACGCAAAGGATAATTGGTCGATCATCATAATCTCCCCCTGATGAGGAAAACAAAGCACGTGAAAAACAGATGATACGACAACGACCATAGCATAGGTCCAATTGTGACCTAGTAACAAGTTATAATCGAGAGGTTCATCAACTACCTCTACTTCCACCTCTACCGTCTTCCCACCCAACTGGACTGGAAAGGCGGGGAGAATACCATGAGGGCGGAAGTAATGACCATCAAATGTAGTCAACATGTTCGACGACTTGGAAAGGGTCGGAGAATCGATAGCTTTCCAACAGACCAGGGACATCATGCGAGTGGCATCACCTTCATCAACAACTTCTCGTTTGATAGTATACTTGGAATACTCCACATGGATTTGAAAAGCCACATGGTAGGGTAAGCGAGGCTTCACTTCCGTGACATCAAACTTGATGAATTTCGAGTCACTAGGCTCTAGATCTCCTAAGGCAGAGAGTAAGGCATTCCTCTGTGATGGACATGTCTGGAGTACCTCCAAAGCCGACATCGCAAAAGGGGTTTGGACCAGATCTTCAACAATAGAATAGTTCTGGGTGGCTCTAGCATTAGGGTTGTGGGTAGACCGCTTGAGTACTCCTTTCAGAATACAAGGCGATGGCTTTGGTTTCTCGATCTATAAATTCATCTCCGAGGGTGGAGGAGGAGCTTATAGGCTAGTACTAGCTTTTGAAGAGCTATAATCTCGAGAGCGGGTGGCTATATCAATTTTTTCGTTGACCATATTGATGCAAACACGATCACCATCTTGCAACGATGGGTTTTGACTTCCACCAGGTGCATTTCCGGTGCTCGAATAACTTGAGGCTAAGTGATGGTTGTGTGGGAATGGATTCGTCGGCACAGCAGGTGGTAGATTTAAAAGCCTCGCAGCCTCTGCAAGTTTGGGGCACAAGTGGGTAAGGTGGTTATCGGTACAAAGTTTACAAGGAAACTTCACCTTACGCTTCTCTTTCCTGCCCTCTCTAGCATTATCATTATGTTTCCCATTATTATGTTTGTCCTTGGGTTTATTATTATTACTCTTCCCACCCTTACGATTATTTCGACCTTTCCTTTTATTCCCATCTAGTTGTTGGTCACCATTTGGGTTCTTCGACGATTGCACATAATGTACATCCGTCAATTGGGTGGGTTTGGAGGATCCAGACGAGGCTGGCCCTCCAGTAGACTTCGTTGTCGATTTTGTGGATTTTACGTTGGTGGACCCTACAATGCCATCCGCATGAGGTCTGGGAGTTTGTCTAGGATCGTGATTTGTTCATGGTGTGTCTGGAATAAGGTGGTATAACATCCCAGACTAAGCATATATCAAATCAAATTGTTTGGCTCTAAGGATAGCTTCTTCCTCGCTGAATACCTCGAAAGTAGCAATGTCCTTTGAAATAGGAGTGTGTAAAGACTTTAGGAACCATTCTAAAAGAAAGTTCGGGGATATAGGAGTCTTAACCAACTGCCTTCACCTATGCCATTCCTGGATATGGTCCAAGATGTGAGTGTCGATATTCTGGCGTAAAGTTGACAAAAGTTCAAGGTCAGCATCATAACAAATGGGTAGTTGAAAGTGATTGAGAAAGGCTAGCACCAACTGATGGAATGACCCATATGTCCCCCTAGGTAGCTCAATGTACCATTGTGACACCACTCCAATGAGAGTGCACTGAAACAATCGTAACCTAATAGAATCATGGTTCAGAGAATTTGATGAGCACCAAAGGTGAAAAGTAGTGATGTGATCACCAGGGTCTTCGCCATTCTTACCTTCAAACTTTGGAATGTCTGATGGAATTTTGGAAGGGATAGGGGGCCATGAGGGGTCATGACTCACCAGGTCATTCATTAGTTTAGACAAATCTGGCAGATTAAGCGTGGCCAGAAAGGGAATACGGGGTTGTGACACTTGACCCCATCCTCCCGCAAAAGATTGTGTGTTAGGAACTGCGTTCCATCCAAGATTTTGGTGGGGACCAAAACCTTTTCTAGAATTATAAGACCCTCCTCCGGGCTGATTCATAAAATATGGATTGGGCATCATTCCAGCAGGAATGTTCTGATAAGGGTTATGAAAATTGTCCCCAGTTGGATTAGTTCCAAGATGGGGGTTGTTAAATCTACCCCCAAATGGATTAGATCTAGGTTGGGGGGTGCCCAAAGTGTAAGACTGACCTCTTCTAGGTGGGAATCTGGAGGATTGAAGTGGATTCGTCATGCTAAAAGTATTGGTCGGAATCGACACTGAGGGGATAGGAATATAGGGTGGAACTTGTCCGCCAGCTGGGTTGTTCCATCCAGCCGTAGAAGGATTAGACCCGGGGTTAAGAATAGGGACACTCCCTACATTAGGATTTGCTTGGGGAATATGAGAACCACCAAACGGGGAAGGAGTGTAAGGAGGTGTAGTGCCCCCAAGTCCAAGGCTAGTGTTATGGCCAGCAGCTAGGACGGAAGTTGAAAACTAGAGGTGAAGTTAGGCATACCATAAGAAAACAGACTAGAATCCATGGGGATGGTCTGAACATTGTAACTCGGCGAGTGGCCAAAACCTCCAAAAGGGTTCGAGGCAAGAGATGAAGCATTAACTACAGGTCAAGCCCTAGTACCGGTGTAAGCCGCTGGCACTGCAACTGTAGAGACTGCAGGTGTTGAAGGAGTACCATGAATTATAGTGGGATTGGGAGTCGAAGAACTCCCAGTGTTCTGAAGAATAGACTCGGTACTCATCCTTGCAGAATCACAAATTTGAAAAGTGGATGTGTGTGTACCACTATTGATAACTCTATGCCTTTTAGAAGGCAAGGACTCAAAAACTGGTGGTAATTGTAATAACTGACGGGACCTGCGAGGAAGTTGGTCTGACTCCACGACGACTTATGACTCGTCCACAAATAGAAATATATCCTATGGCCAACTAGTGGTCAAAGAGCATACCAAAAATTCAAACGACCAATATGCATGCAAATGGGCTAAAGTGGTTGAGTGGCCTCCCTCGCTAAAGAAGGTATGTCTCATCCAAGAGGGACCTGAGACTCCCCGCTAAAGTTTGGAGGTAACAGAATCAGTTATAAGGGCCCTCGTGGGCTTAACATCCAGTTGGTTAGATCCCCCAGGAGAGGTAATCCTCCATAAAGGTTGTGTGTTGTTCGACCCTTATCTGACTCAGGGTATAAGAAGAATAACCCCTGCAAGTAACCTATGAGATACCTAAGTCAAGCAACTAATAAATCAATGTATAACCGATGCACAAGCAAGCAGTCGTAAGTCCGGATCACTGTATGGGCAGGGTAGCAAAGCCTGAAACCTTGAAAGCATCGCCTCTCACAGAGGTATGGGCACTATCAAGATCCCCAAATACAAATAAATCCACAGAAATATCTCTAGCGCAAGGTGAGTATCTAGGGGTTATCCCTTCAACTAACTTCGCGCGACCTTGTGATTAACTCCGGTGTGAGTGGAGCCTCCTGATATTACCAATTATACAATGGACTTCTCAACTCCCTATCTCAGACACATATGTTGATTTAATTGCCTTGGAGAAGTTTACTCACAAAATCCTATTCCAAGGCACTAAATCCTAAGCTAGTTTGTGCACCCTAAAAATAAAATCATGACTAATCAATTTTATTTTAAAGCGTAAATTTTGTTGGTCTTGGTTACTCAAAAAGGTATGGAGGTGAAACTCATGGTGTTATGAATCTACCAGAAAATAAATAAGGATATAATGCAAAGTCTATATTTAACTTTTCAATGCCTGATATGCTAACAAAAATAGTGTAGTCTTCAATTTCAAATCTGCAATACAGAAGTAAAATATGATCTTTCGCTACAGGTGCTAAGCTAATGAAAAAATTCAAAGACAAAAATGCCAACCAATGCAAAATGCCTATTTTTTGTATTTTCAATATTCTAAAAAGAAAATGCATGGACTGATAAGCAACTTGCCAAATGAATTCTACAATGTATAAAAGTAGTAACTCAAGCATAATACCAAGCAGCCAAGCAAACAACCCAGAAACCAAGAACGAATTAAAAATAGAAAACAAAGAGAAAGAGTACACCCAAAAATTCAACTCCAAACAAGCTTCTTGTCATCCCAGATAATCTCAATAGGCACTACGACCTAAGAAGGCTCAACAATATTTAAATCCTACCCATCAGTCACTCAACCAAGAAAACAAGCAAGGGGAAGTGGTATACGCGACTGTTCAGGAGAACAAAGTGTATATACGCCTCTTGCAGTGAGACAACAAGCGTGTATACATGACTGTAAGGGAAAAAGGGGTGTATATGCTTTAAAACAAGGCCAAGCAAGGGTAAAAGGCTGAAAACTCAGACTCAGAGTGAACAAGATCTGTCAAGCAGTGATACGACAAGAAAAACAAAGGAAAAAGAGCAATTTAAGAAGAAAAAGTACTTCAACCCTTAGAAGGAAGATCTCTCCCCAGTGGAGTCACCATTTCTGTTATGAGGGTAAAACTCTTTATGGCCAAGGGTAAACCACAATAGATAGGTATGACTATAGAAATCAACTCAATTCCAACATATGCTATATAAACTAATGTGCAATATAAGAAAGAGGCCTACCTCGATCCAATGTTTGATGATGTTCCACCGTTGAGCACTTTGACCCAAAGCTTTATATCTACAAGAATTTCTCAACAAACAAGCAAAGAAAGTATATAGTGATGATACGAAAGGGGTTAGCACATCAAATAGCATAATCCATTAATAAAAATTACAAACACGCCCATGGATAATAATCATATATTTTCAAGATACCAATAGGACGGGAAAGGAGTATTTCTATTAATAATTGATCAGCAGAAGTTTCAACATTACAGACTTCTGTGTCGACACGGTTCGAAACCAAGAAACCAAGTTCCTTCCAACTGGGTCCCCACCACTTCAATCCTCCACCAAAGGCAAGCTCATGAGAAAGAGGCAAAGAGGTCCTCTCAATAATAAGCGAAGAGCTTGGGGGATGAACATTGTGTTCATACTTGAGGGACAAAGGGATGCAGACTCAATATGAAGTAATTTCTCCAGAGTAACTTTGCTCTCAAAGTTGAATGCTTTCTCCTTCTTTTCCATAGTTCGAAATTGTGCTCTTATATCTTCCAGAATGCAACTGAAGGGTCGAGTCGGAACGTTTCCAATATATGGAAGGCCAAGGATCAGAGATCTTTTGTCGTAACATGGAAACTCAAACTCATTTTATATTTTATGGCACAAATCCCGATATATGTGAGTTGTAATGGAGCAACAAGTGTATAAGCATCTTGCATAGCAGTTAGGGAGCATATATGTGGAAAAATGTATATTTTTAGCTCTAGATTCATTAAAAAAGGGATGAAAAATCTGCATAGGGAAATGGAAAAAGGTCCTATGTGCAAGATAGCAATGGTGAGGCAAATCTTTCTATAACAATGTGGATGGAATTTAGTTGGTAAACTAGGGTTTTATCTTGCTATCTTGTGGAATTGGTAAGGAATTTTCTACATTTGTGGGTAATTTCTTCTTGTTTCATGGTGTTCTTGTATAAAACCCTTGGAGGAGTATAAGGGCATACACCCTCCACCAAGTTCCATCTTAATTTTTATTTGGTAATTTATTTTTTAAAAGGTTGCTAGAAGGAGTAAAAGGGCTTACACCCTCTTAGAATTACCTTTGTTGAATTCACTTGCTCTAGGGAGTAAAAGGGATTACACCCCTAGAGAAGTAGTGGATCTAACTCTTACAACCAAGACTCCATTAACCAATAAATTAAAAACACTAATCTAAAAATTGCATTGGAGAAAGAAAATAATTTTCATTGGTATACATGAAATTGAGAGATATTACATTTGTTCAAATTGCAATAATTTCATAGCGTTATAAGCTTGATTGAGCCACTAAGGCATGATTGAGCCACTAAGGCATCCAACTTAGTCTAGTATTTCCCTTGCTATAATAAATTTAATGACAAATCAACTCTTACCCAAGACTCTTATCCAAGCTCTTTTTCCACTTCCTAAATCAGCCTATAGGGGTTTTACCTTCCATCACCTCACTTTGCATCTCAATCCCCTTAGGGTCATCACGATTCCCCCCTTCTTGTGATTTTAATCATCACTAAAGAAATAAGAGTATCTATTTAAGATGACAGTGGGTAGTTACTCCCAAATTTTTCCTATGTTTTTGGATTGGGTCGATCTTTTCCCAATGTACATTCTGTGCAATAACATTTCGGCATTGTTTCCAGGGAAGATTTTGAATCCTCTTCCATGCCCTAACGATTCTTTGGAAAGATTTGATCCCAAAGCCTTTATCCCTATGAAAAATCCACGTGAGGTAAGTTCCCTTTCTCGTTTCCTCCTTTGATGAGCTAAATCTCATTTAGAGACTCCACCACCCCAAAATCTGTTTTCCCAAATGACCCTTCCACTTGGAAGATTCAAACCTTCTAAGGCTTACCGAAGAAAGATTCCATTTAACTCCCCCATTGTCAAAACCCTTTTCCATGGTAATATCCACGTTGCACCAATGGATCATCCTTGGGAAAAATACCTTTACAAGCTCTTGAACATGGTTTCCATTGCTGGATATCTCAATACGATGCCTAAGAAACCAACAAATGATTCCAAATTTTCCGAGAAACAATGTGGTCACAACTGAAGAACACCTCTATGTAAATGGTCGAGACATGGAGAATAAAGGAGTGGAACATGAATATGTGGCAATGAAGTTGCTATCCACATCTCTTACTTACAATGCCCAGAGGTGGTTGAAATGCTTGCATGACAATCACCTTCCAACATATGAATATTTCGTTAAGTTGTTCAAGAACATATGGGAAACAAAGAAGGATAGCAAAATGCTAATGAATTTATTAAACCAAATTAAATATAATGAGATGGAGACAATGAGTGAATTCAATGACAAATTTGATAAGATACATAGCCAAATCCCGAAGGGTTTGTGCCTGTTTGAAGCAGTTGTTCATCTCCTCTATGTGAATTCCTTTGAAGGGAACTCTGTCTTCATCCCAAGAGATAAGAATTCCACCACTTTGGCACAATCCAAAGAACACAGTGCAAAGATCAAGGATAATATTCTCTCTTCCATGATTGATATTTTTTAGTATCCTCATGTCCAGGTAGAAGCAAATATGAAGGTGCCAAGGAAAAATGCTCCATATACAATAGCCCTCATAGCTCAGAAGCTTGATCAAATAAATACTCAGTTTGTCCAGACCCATAATAAAGTTATGACATGATTGAATAACTTGAATAGAAATCACTCTTCTCTAAGACCTCCATTCGTCATACATCCAAAGGATGATATAGGATGGAAGGAAATGCCTCAACAAGATTAAAAGGCTCTTGATACTTTGAATCATTTTGGGATGTTAAACAATGAAGAATCATAGTGGTTCTCTCCTTGTCAAGAACCTCATCGAGAGGAGGAATGCCCAAGGAGGGAGGAGGACTCACCTGACATTATGAACTTCATTGACACCATTTTTGGTGTTCAATATGATGATGATGATGAGTATGTGGGCATAACATAGGAACATCTTGATGAAGTCTAGAAAAGGGGAGCCATAGAAGGTTGGATCAAAATGCTTAACCAGATGACCGAGGATTAGAGGAAATAATTGAAGAAAATGGAAATCATAACTTATGCTAGAAGGAATAAGATTCTTATCCATAATTCAGTTCATTCACAACCATATAAACAAGCTCCATATCATCTGCTAAAACAAGTTCCATCTCAATTAGCAAGAAAAGGTGTCCAACCTCTCCCACCTCCAATCCATGACTTTCTTCCAAAACCAATGCAAATAGATGAAGAAATTCAATTAAACATAGACGTCCCAACCATGGTTGGAAATATGAATGTGTTAGTTCCTATGGTGTAAATGTGCAAGATTCCCTCTATCATAAGAGAAGTCTTGAAAGTATTGATGATACCTGCAAAACCAATAGATCCTCCTATGATTTTGAATACTATGTGTCACAAATGGTGAGAGGATGATAGCCCTCCTTTATATCTTTCGATCGCCACAAATGGTTTCCATCTAAATAATTTCATGCTAGACTCGGAGGCCTCGAAAATTTTGTTGTCCCTAAAGGTAACAAATCAACTTGGCTTGAAGACAACACGCCATTATGGAAATGTTTGTGGCATTGATTCGAAGAAGGTGAAGGTCTGCAGTCTCATAGAATATGTTGAAGTGTATTTGCTAGACATAGTGGTCATTGATGTTCTAGATTCCAGGGATATGCTTTTTTTGAGGAGTTGGCCTGCTACACTGAGTGGTTTTCTTGGTATGGATCTCACCCATGCACACATTCCCATGGGGGATGACACTTTTGAGATCCTATATAGTAGGCAGGTGGTCAAGAAGCATATCATGGATATTTTTGGCACTGATTATCATAGTGAGCGTGAGTTTGAAGTCCCTCTCTAGATAATTGAGTATGATCGTCAAGATTTTCCTTTTCTATAGGAAGACTACATAGACACCTTGCTTCCAAAGACAGATAAATACAAAGAAAATCTTGCAGAATTCCAAGGAAAAGAGATAGGGTCCATCAAGATATTGAAGAAGGAAGAGGATAAGAAAGATAAGGAACTTGAAAAGGCCATTAAGAATGTGGTTAATACATAACCACCCTCATACCCTTACAATGAGAATATACCTTACAATAACTACATTGAAGGGAGCCTGCACGGATGTGGGATAAGAAGAGGGGTGGGCCTAAATATGATCAAAGGAATGATGTTCTATGGCTTGGCCCTTACATCGTCAAGAAGAAGTCCAAGGAAGGAAAGTATTACGTGTCTACTATGAATGAGAGGAAGATGCCACTTCCAGTGGATGAGTCTCTTCTTCGATCCTACATCAAAAGAACTTGACTTCTTCAGGGCCTAGGCCCCAGGTAAGTAGGTAGGTCATCTTGCTTTCTTTCATTTGCATCTTGATTTCTCATGGTATTTTAGTTGCATTTAATTTCTGATTTTCATTTTTCTCTCATTGAATTATTGATTTTCATATTTTTCTTTTGTCTTATTATATGAAAAAAGTGCAAAATTTTATTTTCTAGATTAGTTGTCAATTTTGATGCTTTGGATTTAGAATATATGAGCAAAGGGTGAGTGAGCCACCCTAGATTTTACAGTTTATTTTTTTAGTGTGTGTAGGAATAGGTCTAACCGGGAGATGATGAGGTTCTCATGCACTCTGAGGAAAGTACATGTCCCCAAGTAGGAGCCAGATGTTATCCCCCATTTATAGGGATTACTAAGGAGATGATGTCTCGAGGCCATTAGGTTGTAGATATGGAGTGCCTAGGGATGGATTAACTTGTGATGTTGAGTTACACAAATGAAGACCCACTTCACCACCATACTTTCGTTGTTTTTCATGATGGCATTCACCACATCAACCTATTTCTGGAAGATAGTGGGTCTTTCTCCATGAGGTACAGGTTAGGTATTGTGGTAAGTGTCACTTTAATACTTGAGGCATTTGAATATGTTGTGTTTAAAGCTATTTTTTTATCATAGAACCTCTGCTTGGAAACTATGCTCTTTGCCATGTTTCACCTTGGTGGTTGACATCGTTCCCTAGCAAGTGGTCACCCTTGGGGGATAGGTTTTCTATTGGGATATCTCACTGATAATTCTTCGTACCATTCTTGATCATACTTATAACTTTACACACTCCATCATTTTCTCTCCCCCACCTTTTGGGATTTTTAGGTGTAATGACCCAAGGAGGGATTGTACCTCATTTCATGGGAAGAAGGGGTTGAAGGCCTAGAGGGAAATGTAGCTATCAAAAGATAAAATACAAATTATAACCTTCTAGATGCTTGCCCAAATAGGTCTTGAAAACAATGAAACATTTCTCCTAAAATAAATTGAAGACCTGCAAAATAAATTCACATTATAGAGATGTCCCACTTGTTGAGGTGTGTACACTTATGTTGTTTCCCTTACTTTCCATGCATATGGCACTCTGTGTACCTATAGCTTCAAGTGACGTTGCGGTACTATTTTATTTCCATGTATCATAGTACTTAATTGTTTTGGACTTTAACTAATTAATGGAAATAAATGGGTTTGGAAAAAAGATGCATTGAAAACAAAGGTGAAACACACCCTCTACAAAGGCACCCATAAATGAGACAATATAAAGCCTTGTATTTGATGAACCCCATTCCAAAAAGTTTTAACCCCATCTATTTCACCTTCTTTCCATGACATAAAGAGGGTCCACCTAGGAAACACTCCTTGACTTGAGAAATGACTCACCCAATAGGTCACCATGAAAACCCTTACATACCTAAACTTGGCAAGTTGCATAGGGTCTTTGAGCACTTGTTTAGTTTTAAAAGATAGTTTTGGTTCACATGTTTAGATGTATATTGTATTGAGTGTGATTTTACTTGCCATGATACATTTGACTTGAGACCCTTGGAGGCTAATTCTTGCATGTGGATGGAATTTACTTGGTAAACTAGGGTTTTATCTTGCTATCTTGTGGAATTGGTAAGGAATTTTCTGTATTTGTTGGCTATTTCTTCTTGTTCTGTGATGTTCTTGTATAAAACCCTTAGAGGAATATAAGGGAATACACCCTCCACCAAGTTTCATCTTAATTTTTATTTGATAAGTTATTTTTCAGAAGGTTGCTAGGATGAGTAAAAGGGCTTACACCTTCCTAGACTTTCCTTTGTTGAATTCACTTGCTCTAGAGAGTAAAATGGCTTACACCCCTAGATAGGTAGTGGATCCAACTCTTACAACCAGGACTCCATTACCCAATAAATTAAAAGCACTAATATAAAAATTGCATTGGAGAAACAAAATAATTTGCACTGGTATACATGAAATCGAGAGATATTACATTTGTTCAAATTTGAATCTTTTCATAGTGATATAAGCTTGCTTATAACATTAAGGCATCTAGATTAGCCTATTATTTCTCTTTGTATAAATAATTTAATACTACAACCATTATGGATGTAGTAGAACTCACTCAAACTCTTTCTTTCACTTACTATTCCACCATTGAAATTTGCTTGCAAACTACTATAATTAATCTACTTGTCATTGGCTATATTTCGGGTGGTTTTCTTGCTCATTTTGGTGGTTGGATTTTCCTGTTGTAGAATTTTTTTTCTACAGACACTTGGCTATCATAATAACATCATCCAACAACCTTCTATTGTCACTAAAGTCTTGTTCTAGTTCACTGGAGTTAAACTAGTAATTGCTATCTTAGTCTCTTGCATCACTTCCCGGACCTTCAGTGATATATTTTGCAGCCATTGTTATCATTTAATTTCTAATATATATTCTTTTTTACTACTAAAATATAGGAAAACAAGCTTCACTTTCTTGTTCCCTTGATTTTTGGGCTTCTATCTCTATTTTTTTCTTGTTCTGGGCAGGTACACACTCTCTTGCAGGTACACCATACTTTGGAAATCTACCCCTACCAAAAATACTCTTACCCAAGATCTTTTTCCACTTCCTAACTCGACCTACAAGGGTTTCTCCTTCCATCACCTCACTTTCCATCTCAATCCCCCTAGGGTCACCAGGATTCCTCCCTTGTGGTGATTTCCATCATCACTAAAGCGAGGGGAATATCTATCTAAGGTGATAATGGGTAGTTACTCCCATAGTTGTCCCACTTTTTTGGATTGGCTCAACCTTTTCCCAACCTACAATTTGTGCGATAACATTTTGGCATCGTTGTTGGGGAATATTTTGAATCCTCTTTCGTTCCCTAACGACACTTTGGCAAGCTTTGATCCAAAATCCTTTACCCCTAGCTTTCCTGGCAAATCCACGTGAGGGAAGTTCCATTTCTCGTTTCCTCCTTTGATGAGCTAAAACTAATCTGGTGACTCCACCACCCAAGAATCCATCTTCCCAAAGGACCCCTCCCCCTGGAAGATTCAAGCCTTCCAAGTCTCATTGAAGAAAGCCTCCTTTTAACTCCCTCGTTGTCAAAATCCTTTTCCACGTTAATATCCCCTTTGCATCAATGGATCATCCTTGGGAAAAATACCTTTACAAGCTCTCGATCATGGCATCCATTTTTCCCTATCCAAATACCATGCCTAAAGAAACCAACAAATGGTTGCCAAAGTTTTTGGGAATCAATGTGGTCACTACTGAAGAACAACTCTATGTAATTGATCGAGACACGAAGAATGAAGGAGTGGAACATGAAGATGTGGAAAATAAGTTTTTATCTACATCTCTTAATGATGATGCCCAGAGGTGGTTCAAAATATTTCCTGACAATCACCTTGCAACATATGAATATTTTGCTAAGTTGTTCAAGAACATAAGGGAAACAAAGAAGGATAACAAAATGCTAATGAATCAGTTAAACAAAATTAAAAACAAGGAGATGGTGACAATGAGTGAATTCGATGACAGATTTGATAAGATGCATAGCTAAATCCTAAAGTGTTTGTGCCCATCCATAACATTTGTCTGTCTCCTCTGTGTGAATTCATTTAAAGGGTAGTTTGGCTTCATCCTAAGAGATAAGAAGCCCACCACTTTGGCACAAGCCAAAGAAGACAATGCAAAGATCGAGGATAATCTTTTCTCCTCCAAGATTGTTCCTTTGTAGTATCCTCGTGCCAAGGCAGAAGAAAATACAAAGGTGCCAAGCAACAATGATCTAGATCCAATAGCCCTCATAGCTCAAAAGCTTGATCAAATGAATACTCAATTCATCCAGACCCAAAATTAGGTTATGACGCGATTGACAAACTTGGAGAGGAATCAGTCTACTCCAAGAACTCCATTCGTCAAACAACAAAAGGATGTTACACGATGGAAGGAAAAGCCTCAGCAAGAGGTAAAGGCTTATGATACTTTGAATCCCATCGGGATGGTCAAAATTGAAGAATCACAATGGTGCTCTCCTTGTCAAGAACCTCATTCGGAGGAGGAATGTACCAGAAGGGAGGATGATTCACTTGGTAGTATGAACTTCATTGACACCATATTTGGTGTTCAATTCGATGATGATGATGAGTATGTGGAAATAACAAATGAACATTTTGATGAAGTCCGCAAAATGGGAGCCAGAGAAGGTCCACTCAGAGTGATTAACTAGACGACTGATAATTAGAGGAAAGAATTGAAGAAAAGGGAAATCCTAACTTATGCTAGAAGGAATAAGATTCATGTCTAGACTTTAGTTCATGCACAACCAGAGAAACAAGCTCCATCTCAACCGTGAAAAGAAGCTTGATCTCAATCAACAGGAAAATTCGTCCAACCTTTCCCACCTCTAATCCATGACTTGCTTCTGAAACGAATGTAGAAATATGAAGAAATTCAGTTGAACATAGACATCCCACCCATGGTTGGAAATATGAATATGCCAGTTTCTATGGTGGAAATGTGCAAGATTCCCTCTTTCAGAAGAGAAGTCTTGAAAGTATTGAAGATATCTACAAAATAAGTAGATCCTCTTATGATTTTGAATACTATGTATCATGGATGATGAGAGAATGATACCCCTCCTTTGTATCTTCCAGTCACCACAAATGGTCTCCATCTGAATAATTGCATGCTAGACTCAAGATCCTCGAAAAATGTGATGTCCCTAAAGGTCATGAACCAAATTGGCTTGAAGACAACAAACCCTTATGGAAATGTTTGTGGCATTGATTCAAAGAAGGTGAAGGTCTACAGTCTCATAGAATATGTCGAAGTGTATTTGTTGGACTTCCCCCATATCAGCCTCATCATGAACATAATGGTCATTGATGTTCTAGATGCATGGGGCATGCTTTTGTTGAGGAGTTGGCCTTCTACCCTCGGTGGTTTTATTAGTATGGATCTCACCCATGCACACATTCCCATGGGGGATGGCACTTTTTAGATCCTATATAGCAGGAAGGTGGTCAAGAAGCATGTGATGGATTTTTTGGCCCTGATTATCATAGTGAGTGTGAGTTTGATGTCTCTCACCAAATCATTGAGTATGATCCTCAAGATTTTCCTTTTCTACAGGAAGATTGCATAGACACATTGCTTCCAAAGACATATACATACAAAGAAAATCTTGTAGAAATCCAAGGAAAAGAGCTTGGGTCCATCAATATATTGAAGGAAGAAGAGGATACGAAATATAAGGAACGTGAGAAGGCCATTAAGGATGTGATTAATACAAAACCACCCTCATATCCTTACATTGAGAATATACCTTACATTAACAACAATGAAGGGAGCCTTTCACTGATGTGGGATAAGAAAAGGGGTGAGCCTAAATATAATCAAAGGAATGATGTTCTATGGCTTGGCCCTTGCACCATCAAGAAGAAGTCCAAGGAAGGAAAGTATTACTTGTCTACTATGAATGAGAGGCAGATGCCACTACCAGTGGATGAGTCTCTTCTCCGACCCTACGTCAAAGGAACTTGACTTCTTCAGGGCTCAAGCCCTAGGTTAGTAGGTAGGTCATATTGATTTGTTTCATTTTCATCTTGATTGCTCATGGTAGTTTAATTGCATTTCATTTCTTATTTTCATTTTTCTCTACTTGCATTATTGATTTACATACTTTGCTTTCATCATGTTATATGAAAAAAGTGCAAAATTTTATTTTCTAGATTAGTTGTCTATTTTGAAGTTTTAGATTTTGATTATATGAGCAAAGGGTGAGTGAACCACCCTATATTTTAAAGTTTGTTGTTTCAGTGTTTGTAGGCATAGGTCTAACCAAGAGATGTTGAGGTTCTCATGAAATCTACGATGAGTACATGTCCCCAAGTAGGAGCCAGATGTTATCCCCCATTTCTAGGGATAACTAAGGAGATGATGTCTCAAGGCCCTTAGGATGCATACATGAAGTGCTAAGGGATGGATTGACTTGTGATTTCCAATTACACAGATGAAGACCCACTTGACAACCATACTTCTCTGGTTTGTCATGATGGCATTCACCACATCAGTTTGTTTCTTGAAGACACAAGACAATGGTTCTTTCTCCATGAGGTACAAGTTAGGTATTGTGGTAAGTGTCACTTTAATACATGAGGCATTTGAACATGTGGCATTTAAAGTTGCATTTGATTATTTAACATCTACTTGGAAATTATGCTCTTTTCCCCTTTTCACCTTGGTGGTTGACATCGTGCCCTAGCAAGTGGTCATCCTTGGGGAAAGGTTTTCTACTGGGAGGTGTCATCGATAAGTCATCGTACCATTCTTGATCATACTTATCACTTTTCGAAAATTTTAAATAGTAGTTATAAGGGGTTGAACTTCCATTGTAATAATTTGGATGGAGAAGGGATAAAAAATAACTATTTTCCATTATCATATGTTTGCACGGTTTGTAGATCTCGTGAATGAATCAAAGTTTATTGACTACATTAATTAGTATAATATAAGTTTGAAAATTACCATTTATATTAATAATTATTTAGTTAATATGAAAAATAAATAAATTTCAAAAATTTTATATTTTATATTTTTTAAATTTATTTTTCAAAATTAATATAATTTATTTTTTTAATTTAATTTTCAAAATTAATAATATTTTAATTAAAAAATTAAAAAAATTATTAAAACAAATAATATTTTAAATATTTAAATATAAAAAAATTAAAAATATATATATAATTAACTTCAATAAAACATTACAAATAACATATATAATCATTATAAAAATAAATAATATATTTAATATCAACATATAACATCAATATTATAACTTAACTCAAAATATTATAACAACAAAACATACATGTTTAGTGATATATTATTTTGTATCAAACATATAAACATTGACCATGACCAAAAAAAAAAATCCCTAAAACTTTGGAAATTATATGTCTCCTTATTTTTTGTTTATATTATATTTTAATTTTTTAAATATAATATTTATAATTTATAATATTTTCAAAATGATATATTATTTTGTCCCAAACATATAAATATTTTGGAAATTATATATATCCTTATCTTTTATTTATATTATATTTTTAATTTTTTAAATATAATATTTATAATTTATAATATTTTTAAAATGTTTATTGATATATTATTGTATACCAAACATATAATTATAATATTTTCAAAATGTTTATTGATATATTATTTTATACAAACATATAATTATAATATTTCAAAATGTTTATTGATATATTATTTTGTACCGAACATAAATATATAATTGATCATGGTAAGAAAAAGTTGAAAACTTTGAAAATTATCTGTATTTTTATCTTTTATTTATATTATATTTTTAATTTTTTAAATATAATATTTATAATTTATAATATTATTTAAAAATATTATAGATATAATATTTTGTAATAATAATTAGTTTTAAATTTTTTGAATATATAATTATCATTTATCATTATTTATAAGACTTTTTGACTTTATATTGATAAATGAAAAAATTATATGTTTTATTTTTTATTTTAAATAAACTATATAATTATAATATTTATTATTTACATTTAATATTTTATAAAGTGGTGAGTAATGTGTTTTTTTATATTTTATTAAATAATTGAAACTGATTAGTGGTCAATCAAAACTAATAGATACAATGATGAAAGAGGTATTGAAGAATTTAAAAGCTCAAGTTTGGATCCCTTCAACAATCTTCTCTCCTTACGTCTAACAAGGAGAATATCAATGATGATAATCAAACTTCAAGTTTTGAAGTCATATCAATCAAAAATATATTAGAACTTGGAAATTCCAACATGGCAACTAGTCTCCTCAACATGATATCTACAATTCAATCAACTCTAGTGAATTTCGTCAAATCAACATATTTGGGAAGATCTTGTATAGAATCTAGATTCCTCTAATTGTTATTCAACTATTTATTGGGATGTTGTTCAACTCTTAATTGTCTCCAAATTTAGAGAGCACTTAAAAATGGGTTGTTTAACTGTTCTACATTTTTTTCCTTCTCGTTTGAATTTGGAAACATAAATCCACACGAAATCACCACTTTATGTTGTTTAAATTGCATTTTTAAATGTAGAAATGGATTCAGCATGCTGAAAACCTTCTAGAGCACTCAGATTATATATATTTAACCATTGAAATATGCAGATCCAACAATATCTCGTCCCATTTTGAGAAAATGTCCCCATAAAATATACCAAAACATAAAACATTAAATAAAGTTTGTATGTAAAAATCATACTTATAACAGGCTACTTGTTGTTTTGTCTAGTGATGGGAAGATATATTAACTCCATGCAATTGACATGTGGAGTTAGAAAGGTATCGATTGCTAACCAAATTCTAGAATAGCGAGGAGGATAATTTAAAAGTTGTAACCTTAACCTTAGTACACAAAGGAAAGATAAATCCCTCATTAGAGAGGGATAAAGCGATATGGCTCTTATTGTAATATTTTTTTGTTTCGTAGAAACACAAGAGAGAAAGAAAACATGAAGCATAGGAACAAGAGAAATCCTATAAAAATATATTGTATAACATAATGTTCATTTAATTCATAGTGAGTTAATTTTTTTTTGTGATTTTCATTGTAATTCTAAGGATAATAAGAACAAGGCACGGTCTTTTAATGTTGGTTGAAATTTTTTCCTTATATATTTCTCCAAGGTAAAATGTTGGTTGAAAAGTTTTCCTTACAGATTTCTCTAAGGTAAATCATATTTAGTGTTGTAGTTTTTCAAGGTAATCACACACTCATGGTATTTTATGGTGTTTTTATTGTTGTAGCACATGCTCATGGTATTTCATGGTGTGTTTAGTGTTGTGGTTTTGTTCTTATAATCATAATTAGTTTAAAGCATAGTAGCAAGATTTAATTGTATTTGATAACATATGTCACATATTTGATTCTCTTCCACTTGTAAATTCAAAACACACACACATATATAATCTCAAAATATTAAAATAAATTTAAATATATATAAATATAAATTAGTTTCAAATTTGTTAAGAAATATAATTTTTTCTTCTTTATTTTTCATTATTAATACTAAAATTCTTATAAAATTTGGAATAAAATTTATAATTTTGATATATATGAGATGTACATTTTATACTCTTTACATTTTTTTTTTATAATAAATTGTATTCTAATTTGAATTCATACACAAACATTGCTATTATAGTTTAAAGAATGTTAATGATAGATTTTATTATTATTATACTTAAGAATAAAACATAAGTAGATTTTTGTTTAGTAGAATATAATTTCTTTGCATTTTTAGTATTATTCTCACATAAAATATAGCTTGGTGGGTTAGCTAAAATAGTTGCATATGCTTTGAATTTTATGTAAGTGGTTTTGAGGTTAATTCTCTTTACTGCCTCAATAACCCCTAAGGTATTTATCTTATGTGATTAAGACATAAGATGGTGCCATGCAAAAATGTAAACTAGGCTTCTTAACCTTAGACATGATTAACAAACTATAAGTCCCTAAAAAAATTGTGGTATTACTAAATTCTAAGGCACCTTGAAAACACTCAACCACCTTTCCTCTTTAAAAATGTAAAACTCATAAGGAGATTTATGTTTTCCCAATATAGGTACACCTTTCCTCTTTAGAAATTTAAGACTTATAAGAAGATTTTAGTTTTCCCATATAAGTCCTTTGTGGTTTTGTAGCTCCTTGTATTTCAAATTTACAAATATGGTCATCTTGAACTTAAAATGAGGTATATTCTAGTGGACTTATTGAGCAACTATATATGGATCTAAACTATGATCTTTTTTTCCATCAATATTAGCTCCATAAAATATTTTCAACAATAAATTAGCTACATAAAATTATCTTTCCATCAATAAATTAGCTCCATAAAATGTTTAGATAAATAAATTAGCTACCCTCAAGTGCGTTTCACTCTTTAAGATTGAAATTTTAAGATTGAAATTTTCTATATTCAAGAATAAAAGAGAACCATATTAATTTTCTATATTCAAGAATAAAAAGAGCCACCTACGGTCTCATAAAGAAGAAGCAATAACCTATCGCGCGTTTAACAGTGGAAAACCCCACATTACATTCTTGTTGCCTTGAGATTTGTACGGCCTTGAAGAATGCTCCACAAACTACGCAAGTTCTGCACCAGCAAACTACGCAAGTTATGCACAAGCAAACTATGCAAGTGCTCTCCAAATTTAGAGAGCCGCTTAAAGAGAAACTGTAATGTCAAAACCATTTAATGCACAGGAGAGAGACTGTACAGAGTCGTGCATCCGACTGATATGGACTCTCAACTAAAACGAGAAACCAGGTGGATGGATTCAGGTATTCAACTGTTTGAATGCCTATAATGCTATTACCCTGTAATCTATCACCGCTGAACACGTTTGCCACTGTAGCACTTTAAGATATGATGCAGGACATGAATAATAGCGTGATTGCGTGCTAGGATAAACACGTTAGATTCGCGCCACGAGCTCAAGCCGTAGGATCCGTCAGATCTATGCCACGTGGAGCTGGAGTGTAAATTCCGTACCATTTTCGTTGTATGGTTTGACTGCACTCTGATTCCGCCGTTGGATGGCTAACTCCCTGTCCTTAGATCTAGTGGACAGATAGTCGCCACGTGGCCAATTCCCCGCCCTCAGAGTCAGCCAATAGATGCTTGCCATGTGGAGAATTCTCCACCCTCCGATCCCGCTGTCGGATTCTCGCCACGTGGTGGGCTTCCTGCTTTCCGATCTATCCGTCGGATGGCCGCCCCGTGGCACATTCCCTGCCCTTTGATCCAGCCATCGGATGAACACCACGTGGCCTATTCCCTGCCCTATGATCAACCGGTTGGATGGCCGCCATGTGGCCCATTCCTTGCCCTCAGATCTAGCTGTCGGATGGTCGCCATGTGGTCCATTCCCAGCCCTTAGATCCAGCCGTCGGATTTTCGCCATGTGGTCGATTCCCAGCCCTCCAATCAAGCCATCCGATTTTCACCACGTGGTCGATTCCCAGCCATCGATTGTTTGCCACGTGGCGCATTCCCTGCCCTCCGATCCAACCGTCGGATTTTCGCCACGTGCTGAACTACTCCTACAATCCAGCTGTCGGATTTTCGCCACGTGGCGCACTCCCAGGCCTCAAATTTTCGCCACGTGGTGCACTCCAAGCCCTCGGATTTTCACCACGTGGCGTACTCCCAGCCCTCGGATCCAGCGGTCGGATGACCGCCACATGGCGCACTTGCAACCCTCGGATTTTCACCACGTGGCGAACTCCCATCCCTCCGATCCAACCCTCGAATCTTTGCCACGTGGCCAACTTCTAGCCGCCCGATCCACCCCTCGGATTTTCACCACGTGGCGAACTCCCATCCCTCCGATCCAACCCTCGAATCTTTGCCACGTGGCCAACTTCTAGCCGTCCGATCCACCCCTCATATTTTCACCACGTGGCGAACTCCCATCCCTCCGATCCAACCCTCGAATCTTTGCCACGTGGCCAACTTCTAGCCGTCCAATCCACCCCTCGGATTTTCAACACGTGGCTCACTCCCAGCCCTCCGATTCCCCTGTCGGATTTGCACCACGTGGCGCACTCCCAGCCCTCCGATTTTCGCCGTCGGATGGCCGCCATGTGGTGCACTCTCAGCGCTCCGATCCATCAGTCAGATTTTCGCCACGTGGCGTACTCCTGCTCTCGAATAAAGCCGTCGGATGACCGCCACGTGGTGCACTTCCGGCCCTCGGATTTTCTCCACGTGGCGCACTCCAGCCCTTCGATCCAACGGTTGGATTTTTGCCACGTGGCTCACTCCCAGCCCTCCAATTTAGCTGTCGGATTTTCGCCACATGGCGTACTTCCAGCCCTCGGATTTTCGCCACATGGCACACTCCCAGCCCTCCGATCCAGCCGTCAAATGACCTCTACGTGGCGCACTCACAGCCCTCCATTCCAGTTGTCGTATTTTCGCCACGTGGCACATCCCAGCCCTCGGATTTTCGCCGAGAGTGGTCGTTAAAATTGAAAATTTATTTACTGAAAATTGTTTTATGTCAAGGCTGATCAGAAATGAAATTAAACGTACTCGCGGTCAACTGGTTATGATAGCCGAACAGCTGGTCAAAGTTCACCTATATGTATTGACATCTGGCTGACTTTTGAGGCTACGACAGCGATCAAAGCCGAAAGAATACTATACGCAGTCGCTCAGAAAAAACTCAGGAAAAGAAACGAGTTCTATAGGAGAATAAACGAGATTGAATGAGTGATTTCATGCATGATATGTTATGAAATTGATAAATGCAATACTAAATAAAGGAGATTTGATCCCTGTCAACGATATTCAAGCCAAGAATAACACATATGTTTGAAGATCACGGTGACAGTCCTCCATTGAACCATACCTAAGCCACATATACCCATTAGTCCGAGATAACGGATGATGGATTTCCAGATATGAGGATTGGTATTCACCAGACATCCCAAGCATTGATGAGGTATTTAGAACCAACCGTAAAAGGCAATCTTGTAGTAGTCATTATGGCAGGTTAAAAATGTGAAACAATAGACAATTCCCCTTTGACATAGTTTTATAGTTGATGGTATGTTCAGAACTGTTGAACCAACAAACTGAGAACAAATATATGCATTTGTTGGTGTATGAATAAGCCTCCAACTTGGAGTCATGGTCTGTACATTGTGCTATGTTTAACAACCATTGTTTGTCATAGTTTCTGTTTTGTTTGCAATACTGTCTTTAGAATTCTAAAACCATGCATCCAAATCGTTGTTGGGTTGGTATTGTATCCTTGATTTATGAAAGTTTATAAGAGTTCAGTGGGCGCTCAGAACAACTTTGCAACCAAGTGCTAAAGGTTGTGGTCGTCATTTCACAATGTTTACCCATTTACATTTTTTTTAAAGTGCAGAAAATGAATTGAGCATGTCTTGCAAACTGGGAACTGGGTATCTCTGAAATTTGGAGAGAAGCACTACAGTAAGATAAACAAATCCACACAATTTCTCACAAATCCAAATCATAATTTTTGAGAAATTCAACATCGTCTCCTACAACACTTTTACTTATATCTCAATATCTATGCATCATATGGTCGTGATTTTTTGTGAGAGGAAGCAATACATTAATCCAGGTATGTCTACCAATTTTCATGAAAACCAATTCTATCATTTGAGAAAAGTTAGTCAAAAAATTCACTATGCTAACAAGGATTACGTGCTCCATGAGGAAATGTGTTGTATTCAGTTTGGGAGGTTTGAGGTGATTTATGGAATATATAAGGCAACAATATTCAAAGATTCAAAGAAGGATAGAAACAAGAAATCCTCGAACCGTTTGTGATGCCATTTGATGACATAAATAAAGACATATTTCAGACCATGAGAAGATAGCCCATGGGAGAATACAATCCAATGTCTGATGAGATAGAAGAACCATATGCTAAGACACCTACAAACACAGAAAATGTATCAACATTCAAATACATATAAGACTCTATATCATAACAACAGAAAAATACATTCTCGGCCGTAAGCATTGATAATAGCACGGTGACATAATAGGTAAGGCACAAAGTAGGATTTGAAACGTTCTTGTAAATGCTTTTAATCCTTCTTTGTTATGGCTAGAATGTAAAAATGTGTGGGACTCCCAAACATTAAGATCAGATCTGTATAATTGTCGGTACAATACCCCTATGTTGCTAGATCCTTTTGCAAGGAAGTCGTTGCTATCATAGATTGGAATGGAGATAGATATTAGAATACAGATGGATATTAGTTTCCAGAATGCATAAATTGAATGCTGATGGAATGGCTTTCTAGCATATTCTGTTTATCTCTGTAACATGAATTCAAAGCCGAAAGCATACTATACGCAGTCGCTCAGAAAAAAGAGAAGAAGCTCGAACTTCTAAAACGCAGACAGCAGAGTACGGTGGGGATGTCA
>ML797188.1:46446-59909 GCA_009831015.1 Picea engelmannii | reverse complement strand
TATTAAAAACAACCACAAAAGGAAGATGTTGAGACTTCCTAGCCACTTAGAGACCAAGCCACTGGTCAAAAGTGAAAGGATCGTTTGTTTTCAAAGCATATAGAGGGCATGGGAAATTTGCAAAGCACCTCTTAGGTGGAACAAGAACGATATACGAACCATTGGGTATCACCTAGTGGAAAGATTCATCTTTCAATGACCTTTCTATTTGGAGGGCACCAAATATGGGTTAAAATGGTCTCTTTCTAGGTGGAAGTATCTTGATACAATGTTTTGAGATATTATAGCATGAGTATTGAAACACTTAAAGAGGTTTACAATGTCCCCAAAAGGGAATGGATCAATTAAGGTTCACTGATCCAACCCAAATAAATTGGTCCTTGATTAATTTTAAGGAGTTAGTCACATATAGCCTCAACTTTAAGCTAGGTTGATCTTTAAATAAGCAATGATGAATATATTGGTATTATAAATGAGCCATAACCTTTACTTTATATGCCCTTGATGTGCATATAATTGGCAATACAATCAACCATTATCAATAATGATAATAACAAACCACCACCAACGGGTCGACAAAGTATTAAACCATCCACCATGGTCCCATTAATGTTGTGGTCTACTCCACCTAAAATAGCATGTTAAACAATAATGAACCCTAGGAAAATCCCAAGAGAATTTAGAAAAATATATAACCATTAGCCCCAAAACCTAAGCTAAATGAATTATGTGATATGGTGCAATGCTCAACCCCAACCTATTTCTCAAAGAAACTTCTATAACAACAATAAAAAATTAAAAGATTGAATAAAAAATGGAACCTAAATACCAATATTTCTACCTAAATTCTACCCAACTACATAAAACTGTCAAAATTTGGGAAGTCGGTGAACCCAAAATGCCAATTTCACCTAGTTCGTTATTTTTCAAGGTCTGGGTTGGATAATATTGGAATAACCCTCAATAGTGCCCTTTATGTGGTAAGGACAAATCCCTTTTAGATGTCTTGGAATATTTCTCAACTACCCAACCCATATGGCAATAGGTGGTTGGATTCTATATCATTAAAAGGATAGGCACAATACATTAGGTCAAGGCCCTTCAATGGGATGATTACAATTTTTCCTCTAAAACATGCATGTAAACTAGTTGAAATTGAAACAATTTATGAATCATGTGGAGAGCATAAGAATAATTGTTACCACTCAAACTCTCGACAAGGGAAAGTCCCACCCTGAAAGGGAGAGCTTGGAGAAATAGATATGCAAGTTGTCCACTATCACCTCAATTGAGGTGACCTTGCCTCTACTCTTCTAGGCTATTGTTTCTAACCTAAGGAGAGTTTTCCTATATGGTCAAACTAGGTCCTATCATTGTGATTGGACTGGTAAGGATGAGGACTAGATTGACTTGGGTTGAATTCTTAAGAATGATGGCACATGATGAGTTAGAGAAGACACCAATAAATGCTTAAGATTGCTTGCAAGAATAACCAACTTCTATGTATATGCATCATAATCCATCATCGATAACCAATGGAATGCAATGTAAAATATTTTAAGTGCAAGTATTAATGTAGTCATGAGAGCATAGCAGTTATAGACGATTCATTATCATCATTCAATGGAGAAACAAAGCATAAGATAAATGTAAAGTATGATTATGGATGGAAACATTAATGAAGCATCAACATGTGTCCATGACAAATCTTGCAATAAACTTTGCATAGAAATGGATTGTTAAGACATCAAGATGCTAACAATAGATTTGTAAACAAACTTATAGCCAAACATCCATTCAACGATTTATATAGCATGTATTCAACTTTCCCTTTATATTAATCTCATATTATAACCACCATGCATATGCCATGAACAAAAATAGGAGCAATAATTATAAATTCCAGCATAGGTATGACATCAATCGGATTTCATTTGTATTACAAAGATGCTAGTAAATGTCATAAGTATCCAATACCCCAACCAAAATATGCATTTAACTTAGACCAACCTACATTACATATTTAAAACCCCAACTATAATATGAATTCAACACTCAAATCATCACTCAAGAGAGAACGATATACACCATTTGTAGGTTGTTTGTTGTGACTTGGAAAAGAAGTTAAGGCAACAAGGCTAGGGAGAGAAGACACTTGCAAATGCTACTCAAAGGACAATGTACAAACCTCAAATTGATCTCTAGAAATTATGCATCATTTGGCAGTCTTAAGGAAAGGTTCAGGAAAGAAAATAAGAGGAAATGTCATACACCTTTAGGAAATTCATTGGAGCTTCTTTGAAGTCATTTGGCTACCAAGAATTTGATAGACCAAGAATGCATCAAAGCGTTTTCCAGACAGAGGATTGGAACAACACTACAACAGTCTTTTGTTTCTGCAGTTTTGGACATCAAAGAGAAGAGGCCTAGAAGTAGTTTGGGGGGAACGATTTTCCACAACAGGAGGTCATTTAGCTATTCAAGATACTCCATAATGGTAAGTAATCAAATTGCTGCAAGAAATATACCAATATTTCCTAGCAAAATGTATGAAGGCATGCACAAAGATTTAAATTTGATTCAAGATGCCTAGGGTTAGATCATTTTAGAAATATGAGCTTAAATACAACTAGATCAAACCCTTAAAAATGCCAACCAAGGAGTTATTCGTTGAAAACAAGTTAGCATGAAATTCGATAAAGATATGTTAATGAAGCTCAAACAATCTTGACTTAACGTGAAGCATCGCAATCCCTAGACTGCAAAAAAAAATAACAAAAAGGAAGGATTTGATTTTTTAGAGTTTTTGGGTGGTTGAAGACAAAAGAGAAGACCAGTGCCTTAGAGGGATTATGGGGTCACCACTTCACATCCAACTGAAGAGTGGGGTTTACAATATAGTAGTGTTGAAAATCATCGTAAGGATTTCTCCTCAAGGACTACCTAGGACTAGAAGGTTCCTTTATAGGTTGCAAGGGAGGATCAATCCATGAAGGAACCTTTCCCAATACTAGACAAGGTGAAGTTAAAGGATAGCCAAGCAAAAGGTTAGAGACACTAGACGTTCTACCTTAATGCATGAACAAATAACTTTAACGATTAAAGGGGAAGGTGAGATAATTTACCTTGAAGAAACCCTCCAAGTGGAGAATTACACACTTCTTTGGCCTTGTAGTAGTATTTTTCTTCCGAGCAACCTCTAAGAAAATTGATCTAATCCTTGAAAAAGTACTAGACAATTAAAAAAAAGTAGATACTAAATAAACTTAGTATCCAAGCTTCTCATTAATCTCCAACAATTTTAGATAATGAAGAAATCTTCCTTTTATAGGTGAAGAACCTCCTCAAATAATACAATACAACGTGCTAGCTCAAAACCATTATCTCGATCAAAACCATGGGAAAATACAACAAAAAGTGTAATAAATCCATTCAATATGCTCCAAGAGTAAAATGACCCTCACAATGGTCCAAAATACAACAATAAAGCCACACATGTGGGATAGAGGGAGATGAAGGAGGCACACCCCTCAATAAAAGTGCCATCATCTAAGGATGAGGTCCATAGACAACTCAAACATGGTCCAAACAATTCCACATCCTTTAACCAACATCCTCAAACTAAGGAATGGTCCAAATGTATGATAATAAAGCCAAAGTGATGGCATCGCCCCTCAAATGTGAGAATAATCTAAGTGGATAAGTCAACATGAGAGGCATGTATGGACTCCTCTAGGTGAGCACTACTCAAGTAATGATCAAATAATAGTTCCACATCATCATAAGGTCCAAGTAATCACCTGTAACCACCTCTGTAATCTATAACCAATCCCTTCAATGCATTGAATGCTCCCACATGTGGTCCAAGGAGAGATAATAATGCATGAGTGTGAATGAAATGTTCAACTAAGAAAGGATAATGAATCTAAGTGGTCCATGTGGCATGTGTGATGACATGACATCCATGTCATGGCTCGACGCACTGTCATTGATCTCAATGCAGTGACACATATCCCAATGTGATACATGGATCCCAATATTTGTAGATATGATCATATATGAGTACATGAATCCCAAGGAAATGTCACATATCTCGAGGCATGGTACACATATCCCAATGAAAAATACCCACTTGAAGTGATGGGTCTAGCCTCTTAACAAGCCATTAATGGGTAACACCCGGTGACATCTCTTAATAAAATACAATAAATGGAATTAGTTTTAATACTTGCTTAAGTCTTACCAAGGGGAACAATATTAACCCTTATACTTGCATCAAATCCTAAGACACCCATATTTCCTAAGTACCTAAGTGGAAGATAGGAAATAATGGGTAATACTGCTGAAAGGGAAGGGGGAATGTGTTCATGTGATGATCCTCAAAGTATTAGATATGCAAAGGTTTTACTATTCATTTATTTATCCATCTAGCTCCATTTGGCTAGGATTTATACTTTATAATAACCTTCTAGAGGGATCTCAACATTGAGTTACCATCATCATCATTGTTTCTTATTACCGCTTTATGTCTTTTTCTTTAGATGTTCAATTTATTAAACAAGTCCCTTTTGTTTAGATATTCATAGATAAACCAGGGACTAGGGGTATTGGCCTCATAACAAGGAGCATTTTTCAAGCATATTATTTGTTTTTTTTTTAATTTGTCTCTTCATATGTTAGCCTTAGTGTCTTTATTGGTTCATGATTTAATTTTGACCTTTCCTTTTGAACTTTGAGAAATCATACATGACCAAGATGCAATTTTTTGTGTGGATGGAGTGAATGATACTAGGGAGGTGGAAAGTGACTAGCATGATTGGGATATGGATAACGCTATCTAGCCTAGACACCCAGTGGTACAAGTTACAAAAGAAATGACACGCTTCTAAGAAAGAAAAAAAGATGATCCCCAAGGTAATGCAAGGCAAATAATAAAACCATGTAACATTATGAAATGATAATAGACAATTATTTGGTGTTAACCACTTTATGATAAGCTAACAAATTATATCATCCTATCCAAATGGGTACTAATACATGAAATATCAAAAGAAGCGGGTGAGAACCATACCATGCCACAATGCTTCTTTTATCTAAGGAGCGAGGGTGAAAGCAAGCTACACCACAACTGAGCTAACATGGTCATGAATCTGGAGGAGATCAAGAAGAAGTACGTATGGATCTATCCAAGATTGTCATGACACCTCATGAAATCAACAACATGACACCCTTGCTAGGGTATCCAAAAAGTTGTCACCCCTGAGCAAGTAACACTAACATTTTCTTTTATGTGATAAAAAAAAACCATTTTCACACTTCTTGAAGCATTGCACGACCCAACCCATATGATGATAGGTGTTTAGCTTCTATATTCCTAGAAGGATTGACACAATCTATTAGGTCAAGGCCCTTCAATGGGATTATTACAATTTTTCTCTAAAATATGCATGTAAACTCATTATAATTGAAAACATTTACAATGAATTATGAGGAGAGCATAAAAATACCATTAACAATAGTTACTTAGTCTTTAAAAACATATCTTCCACTAATCACATTCTTATTGTCGCTAATCATGTCAAGGAATTTCAAAATCAAAGAGAGAAGGTGACCATCGAATACTAACAATTTTATTATCCATTGGAGCAACATGTCATATATAATCAACCAAGTGCCACCAAAATAGGTGGACTACAATAGGTCTCTCGTGATAACTATTGATGGGGCACACTCTTACCATTTCCTCAAGGCACAATTAAGCAACTAACAAGTCGAGGGAATCACTATGACAAGAAAAATACCCATTGTTACCCTAGCTAGTTATGTTTCAAGCTAACGATACCAAAAGGTCATGATAGATGACTAGGAACCCCCAACTGCCAAGGCACCGACGAAGAATCCTTGGGTCCATAGAAATCACAATTGAGAAATGCCAACAAGTGGTTGGGTCATGGTAAAAAATTAATGGTGGTGTCGTCTTTTCTTTTGGCTCACATGATGTGATATGCATTCAACAAAATATACTTTATTTTTTAATCTTGGTGCTATAATAAAAAATTAAAACCCTATGAATATTTGTAGGGTTGAAGACTTAAGGATTTTATAATTTTGTTAAGTGGTAACATACTAAAAAAAAGCTTTTGTTAACAAAAGTTTTTTTTTTACAATTTCATTTTCTCATGATGTGTCAAGCCCCTTCACCAATATAGGATTATTATAACGAAGTGCAACACTCAATGAAGAATCCTTCAATAAAGAAGTCACAAGGGGAAAATATCTATTCCATTGAAGTTGCTCAAGATTTGCAGCGAACCCCAACAACTAGGAATGTCAAATTTTCATAGGTGAGACAACCATGAGGGGTCAACAAGGTCTCTAAGGGATTTAAACCTTGGTGGGGGGTTATCACCCCCCCAATTTAACCATCAAACTAAGAAATTGTTGACAACAATATTTATTTTTAATAATAAAATAAAATAAAATATTGTTTTTCCTTTTTGGAGAGAGGATGGAGCTGGGATTGTATTTTGTAGTTATTAGCATATTAGTCGTATTACAGCCTTGCAATGACAAAGTATGTGTTTATTTCTCCGAGAATCGAGGTGCTCTAATAATGGGTGTGAGATATCTTCTTGTACGTAGGTGGGTGATGATAATAAAATAAAATGTGAAAAAAATGGCATGGACATCGAGCACCAAAAAAAACAATTCGACGTAATAACAATAAATTAATTATTTAATGTAGCATAGATCCATATTAACCCTGGATTTGCACATGTGCTTTTTTTTTATTATCCCTCTCAATGCTTAATAGATGCAATGTTAAGATGGATCTATGCTAATCACATTTACATGTGAGGTCATGCAAGGAATCAAAGAGACTTTATTTCACTTGAACACCATTTTGCATGTCTAAAATTTCCAAAATAGTAGTTCAAGAAAGCATGCAATGAACAACAAACTTTCCTTTTTGTAAGGCATTAATTGTAAAAAAAATTACCACTAATTATGTTCAATTACTTAGGGTGTCTTCATAAAAATATAGAGTGCTAAGTTGCTCAAATATAAAGATGCCATTGAAAGAACTAAGATAATGAGTCCATCAATATATCAATATAAATAAGCTAAATGCAATCAAAACTTTCCAAATAGTTATATGTTCCAATCTACAACCAAACTCATCTCACATTCAATTTTCATTACATGAAAACTAGACGTGTCACAACATGCCAAGTTCAAATTCGCACCCAAAGAGATTATACACCACTTTACATGAAGATCTCATTTGAAGACGAGAGAAAATCCTCAACTCATAAACCTTTTAATCACTTTAGAATTATCTTTTAAATCTACCATTGCTTCGAGAACATGTGGACTTATTGTGTTAGATAGACCAACTTTCTCTGAAAATTATAAAGGTTTTATCCTTGGCATAACTTTGAAACTTCTTAATCACTTTGAATTATCTTTTGAAGTTACCATTGCTTTGAGAACCTGTGGAATTATTGTCTCAGATAGACCACCTTTCTTTGAAAGTGATATAAGGTTTTATCCTTGACATAGCTCTTCAACGTCTTCATGTTCAATTCCAACCGTTATTGATCTACATCATAAGATCATAAAAATATATGATGATTCCTCTTTTCACTAGTCTCGTTAACAATAAGCATTTTTATTTCCTACACCTCTTTCAACTTGGAGATGTATTCAAAACACAAGAAAAATTTAGTATCCAAACAATGCAATGAAACCATATTTAAATTTTAAAGATGCCACAACAAATCATTTAAAGTGTCATAGATCTACAAATAAACTATGGATGGAAGGGAACTATAGAGGACTTATTGCATGAGTAAGAGTGCTTCTTGCTTTCAAGTATTAGAAGAAAAGCCTCAACTAAGATTAAAATTGCAATAAGAAGCTTGCATAAGGACCACCTATGTTACCTTTTTCAAGAAAGGCCAACAATAGCATGAAGGCTAAAACACATAACATCAAATCCCAACCCCTTCTCACAATGATAGGACTTCATCTTTTCTCTACTAAGTGCATGCAGTATCAACCATTTGGAAAACATTATCCAGATCACTAGGAAATATCTTCACTAACATTCAATTCAACCCTTGTAAATGTGCCCTACACCTCTTACCAAATAAGGGAAAATCCAAAAAACACAGATGATTGTGAAATAGTCATTGTAAATGTTAGAAACTAATGGTCATTCTTTAATTTGTATGCCAATGTTAGTCATTATATAATGCATTAGTTGCATGGGTACTGTTACCCCCTCTCACCCGGGGGTAACTAGAGGATATCATGTCTCATGGCCCATAATAAAGACAATGGTCCCAACCATGATGATGATCAACATGTCCACAAAGAGTAGCCCAACAACCCCTTAGAGGCCTCTTCTTCCTCAACGTAGCTCATCACATCCAATAAGCATAGTTCTTGGGAGACGGCGAAACAAATTCATCATGAAGTACATTAGCTCTTGTTTCATATGAATTGTCATATTTAATATATTAGGCATGTTAATTAGGATCATTGGTTGAAGTTGGATAACAAATCATAAGCTCAAGAAGTTATGCATGTTTCCTTTATCCTCACTTGACGATAACTCAATCAAAGAGGTCTTGAGAACAATGAAACATTTCTCCTAAAATAAATTGAAGACCTACAAAAGAAATTAACATTATATATATGTCCCGCTTGTTGAAGTGTGTACACTTTTGTGGTGTCCCTTTCTTTCCATGCATATGGCACTCTATGTAACTCTATCTTCAAGTGACGTTGCGGTACTCTTTTATTATTGTGTCTTATAGTACCCAATTGTTTTGGAATTTAATTAATTAATGGAAACAAATGGGTTTGGAAAAAGGATGCATTGAAAACAAAGGTGCAACACACCCTCTACAAAGGCACCCATAAATGAGACAATATGAACCCTTGTATGTCATGAACCCCATACCCAAAATTTTTATGCCCATCCATTCCACCTTATTTTCATGATTTAGAGAGGTTCCACCTAGGAAACACTCCTTGACTTGAGAAATGACTCACCCAATAGGTCACCATGACAACCCTCCCATACCTAAACTTGGCAAGTTGCATAGGGTCTTTGAGCACTTGTTTAATTTGAAATGGTAGTTTTGATGCGCATGTTTAGATGGCTCTTGTATTAAATGTGATTTTATTTTCCATGATGCATTTGACTTGATATCCTTGGTTTTCACACTCACTTGTATTTGCATGACCTTGCTTGGTGGACGTTTCAAAGGAACAAGCCTAGCTAGGGCTTCATTAGGGCAGGAAGCCCAAAGTTTGGATGCCATGACCCACACCATGGGAGAAATTGGATGGTGAATGTTGCCTTTGGAGGCAAGAGAAGGCACATTGGATGATGAGACCTAGCCCATATTAGCCCAATGTTTGGCCTTGGAAAGTCAAAATGGCATATTGGAGGGCTTGACAACACATTGGGGATATGGTTTTGATGATGGTGGTGAGGTTTGATGATGGATCAACATGATTGATGGAGAGGAAGACACTTCCCATGGCGCCACATGGCCTTTGGAGGTCCAACGTCCTCTTCAAAATCTCAACAACTTGCTAGAAGTGCTAAAACCTCAACCTCTAGGGGTGTGACATCACCTTTAGGTTTTTTCTTTTGTCTAAACATTAAATTATTTTGTAAAGGGGAAAAATAAAGGAGGTCAATCTCCTTATTTTGTGTTTTACCCTAATGAGATGTGGAAAAACTAATTTTATAGGTCTTGTATAAATACATACCTAATTCATTTCATTTTATCATAGCTCCCTCATTTGAGAAGACATACTTGGTTGAAATTTTCTCCCTCTTTGGGAATTTGTTCTAGCTCTCTCTCTTGTGCTAAATTTTGGATGCGTATTGGTCTATTGCGGAGCTAGAATGGTGTGCTAGCCTTATTGGAGGTATATTATTGTATGTGGATGGAATTTACTTGGTAAACTAGGGTTTTATATTGCTATCTTGTGGAATTGGTAAGGAATTTTCTACACTTGTGGGTAATTTCTTCTTGTTTCATGGTGTTCTTGTATAAAACCCTTGGAGGAGTATAAGGGCATACACCCTCCACCAAGTTTCATCTTAATTTTTATTTGATAATTTATTTTTCAAAAGATTGTTAGAAGTATTAAAAGGGTTTACACCCTCCTAGAATTCTTTGTTGAATTCACTTTCTCTAGGGAGTAAAAGGGATTACACCCCTAGAGAAGTAGTGGATCTTACTCTTATAGCCAAGACTCCATCAACCAATAAATTAAAAACATTAATCTAAAAATTGCATTGGAGAAATAAAATCATTGCATTGGTATACATGAAATTGAGAGATATTACATTTGTTCAATTTGCAATATTTTCATAGTGTTATAAGATTTCTTGAGCCACTAAGGAATCCAACTTAGTCTAGTATTTCCCTTGCTATAATAAATTTAATGATAAATCAACTCTTACCCAATACTCTTATCCAAGCTTTTTTTCCAATTCCTATATCATCCTACAGGGGTTTCACCTTCCATCACCTCACTTTCCATATCAATCCCCTTAGGGTCATCGATATTCCCCCCTTGTTGTGATTTCCGTCATCACTAAAGAAAGAGGAGTATCTATCTAAGGTGAAAGTGGGTATTTACTCCCAAAGTTGTCCCATGTTTGTGGATTGGGTCGATCTTTTCCCAATGTACATTCTGTGCAATAACATTTCAGCGTCGTTTCCAGGGAAGATTTTGAATCATCTTCTGTGCCCTAATGATTCTTTGGAAAGATTTGATCCCAAATCCTTTACCCCTATGAAAAATCCACGTGAGGTAAGTTCCCTTTCTTGTTTCCTCCTTTGATGAGATAAAGCTCATCTGGTGACTCCACCACCCCAAAATCTGTCTTCCCAAAGGACCCTTCCACTCAGAAGATTTAAACCTTCCAAGGCTTACCGAAGAAAGCTTCCATTTAACTCCCCCATTATCAAAACCCTTTTCCATGGTAATATCCCCATTGCACCAATGGCTTGTCCTTGGGAAAAATACCTTTACAAGCTCGTGAAAATGGATTCCATTGCTATATATCCCAATACCATGCCTAAGAAACCAACAAATAGTTTCCAAAGTTTCTGGGAAATTATGTCGTCACAACTGAAGAACACCTCTATGTAATTGGTTGAGACATGGAGAATAAAGGAGTGGAACATGAATATGTGGCAATGAAGTTTCTATCCACATTTCTTACTTATGATTCCCATAGGTGGTTCAAATGTTTGTCTGACAATCACCTTCCAACATATGAATATTTCGTTAAGTTGTTCAAGAACAGATGGGAAACAAAGAAATATAGCAGAATGCTAATGAATTGATTCAACCAAATTAAAAAGAATGAGATGGAGACAGTGAGTGAATTCAATGACAAATTTGATAAGATACATAGCCAAATCTTGAAGGGTTTGTTCTTGTCTGAAGCAGTTGTTCATCTCCTCTATGTGAATTCCTTTGAAGGGAACTTTGGCTTCATCCCAAGAGATAAGAGTCCCACCACTTTGGCACAATCCAAATAAAACAGTGCAAAGATCGAGGAGAATATTCTTTCTTTCAAGATTGATCTTTTTTAGTATCCTCATGTCAAGACATAAGCAAAGATAAAGGTGCCAAGAAACAATGATCCATATCCAATAGCCCTCATAGCTCAGAAGCTTGATCAAATGAATACTCAATTTGTCCATACCAATAATCAAGTTATGACTTGATTGACGAACTTAGATAGAAATCACTCTGCTCCAAGACCTCCATTCATCAAACATCATAAGGATGCTATAGGATGGAATGAAATGCATCAACAATATGAAAAGGCTCTTGATACTTTGAATCATGTTGGGATGGTAAACATTGAAGAATCACAGTGGTGCTCTCCTTGTCAAGAACCTCATCCATAGGAGGAATTCTCAAGGAGGGAGGAGGACTCACCTAACATTATGAACTTCATTGAAACCATTTTTGGTGTTCAAGATGACGATGATGATGAGTATGTGGACATAACATAGGAACATCTTGATGAATTCTACAAAAGGGGAGCCATAGAAGGTCGGGTCATAGTGCTTAACCAGATGACTGAGGATTAGAGGAAATGATTGAAGAAACGAGAAATCGTAACTTATGCTAGAAGGAATAATATTGTCATCCATAATTCAGTTCATTCACAACCATATAAAAAAGCGCCATATCATCCTCTAAAATAAGCTCCATCTCAATTAGCAAGAAAATTCGTCCAGCCTCTCCCACCTCCAGTCCATGACTTGCTTCTGAAACCAATGCAGACAGATGAAGAAATTCAGTTGAACATAGACGTCCTAGCCATGGTTTGAAAGATGAATGTGATAGTTCCTATGGTGGAAATGTTAAAGATTCCCTCTGTCAGAAGAGAAGTCTTGAAAGTATTGATTATACCTGCAGAACCAATATATCCTCATGTGATTTTGAATACTATGTGTCATGGATGGTGAAAGGATGATACCCCTCCTTTATATATTTCACTCACCACAAATGGTCTCCGTCTAAATAATTTCATGCTAGACTCAGAAGCCTCAGAAAATGTGATGTCCCTAAAGGTCATGAACCAACTTGGCTTGAAGACAACACACCATTATGGAAATGTTTGTGGCATTGATTTGAAGAAGGTGAAGGTCTATGGTCTCATAGAAGTTGTTGAAGTGTATTTGCTAAACATAGTGGTCATTGATGTTCTAGATTCCAGGGGAATTCTTTTTTCAAGGAGTTGGCCTGCTACACTCAGTGGTTTTCTCAATATGGATCTCACCCATGTACACATTCCCATGGGGGATGGCACTTTTGATATCCTATATAGTAGGCAGGTGGTCAAGAAGCACAACATGGATATTTTTGTCCTTGATTATCATAGTGAGAGCAAGTTTGAAGTCCCTCTCCAGATAATTGAGTATGATCATTGAGATTTTCCTTTTCTATAGGAAGAATGCATAGACACCTTGATTCCAAAGACAAATAAATACAAAGAAAATCTTGCAGAATTCCAAGGAAAATAGATAGGGTCCATCAAGATATTGAAGAAAGAAGAGGATAAGAAAGATAAGGAACGTGAAAAGGCCATTAAGGATGGGGTTAATACATAACCACCCTCATACCCTTACAATGAGAATATACCTTACAATAACTACATTTAAGGGAGCATGCATTGATGTGGGATAAGAAGAGGGGAGAGCCTAAACATGATCAAAGGAATCATGTTCTATGGCTTGGCCCTTACATCATCAAGAAGAAGTCCAAGGAAGGAAAGTATTATGTGTCTACTATGAATGAGAGGAAGATGCCCCTTCCAGTGGATGGGTCTCTTCTTCGACCCTACGTCAAAAGAACTTGACTTATTTAGGGCCTAGGCCCTAGGTAAGTAGGTAAATAATATT
>ML797188.1:0-15019 GCA_009831015.1 Picea engelmannii | reverse complement strand
CTGCATCCCTTTGTCCCTCAAGTATGAACACAGTGTTCATCCCCCAAGCTCTTCGCTTATTATTGAGAGGACCTCTTTGCCTCTTTCTCATGAGCTTGCCTTTGGTGGAGGATTGAAGTGGTGGGGACCCAGTTGGAAGGAACTTGGTTTCTTGGTTTCAAACCGTGCCGACACAGAAGTCTGTAATGTTGAAACTTCTGTTGATCAATTATTAATAGAAATACTCCTTTCCCGTCCTATTGGTATCTTGAAAATATATGATTATTATCCATGGGAATGTTTGTAATGTTTATTAATGGATTATGCTATTTGATGTGCTAACCCCTTTCGTATCATCACTATATACTTTCTTTGCTTGTTTGTTGAAAAATTCCTGTAGGTATAAAGCTTTGCGTCAAAGTGCTCAACGGTGGAACATCATCAAACATTGGATCGAGGTAGGCCTCTTTCTTATATTGCACATTAGTTTATATAGCATATGTTGGAATTGAGTTGATTTCTATAGTCATACATGTCTATTGTGGTTTACCCTTGGCCATAGAGAGGTTTTCCCTCGTAACAGAAATGGTGACTCCACTGGGGAGAGATCTTCCTTCTAAGGGTTGAAGTACTTTTTCTTCTTAAATTGCTCTTTTTCCTTTGTCTTTCTTGTCGTATCACTGCTTGACAGATCATGTTCACTCTGAGTCTGAGTTTTCAACCTTTTACCCTTGCTTGGTCGTGTTTTAAAGCATATACACCCCTTTTCCCCTTACAATCGTGTATACACGCTTGTTGTCTCATTGCAAGAGGCGTATATACACTCTATTATCCTGAACAGTCGCATATACCACTTCCCCTTGCTTGTTTTCTTGGTTGAGTGACTGATGGGTAGGATTTAAATATTGTTGAGCCTTCTTAGGTCATAGTGCCTATTGAGATTATCTGGGATGACAGGAAGCTTGTTTGGAGTTGAATTTTTGGGCGTAGTCTTTCTCTTTGTTTTCTATTTTTAATTTGTTCTTGGTTTCTAGGTTGTTTGCTTGGCTACCTGGTATTATGCTTGAGTTACTACTTTTATACATTGTAGAATTCATCTGTCAAGTTGCTTATCAGTCCATGCATTTTCTTTTTAGAATATTGAAACTACAAAAAATAGGCATTTTGCATTGGTTGGCATTTTTGTCTTTGAATTTTTTCATTAGCTTAGCACCTGTAGCGAAAGATCATATTTTACTTCTGTATTGCAGATTTGAAATTGAAGACTACACTATTTTTGTTAGCATATCAGTCATTGAAAAGTTAAAGATAGACTTTGCATTATATCCATATTTATTTTCTGGCAGATTCATAACACCATGAGTTTCACCTCCATACCTTTTTGAGTAACCACGACCAACAAAATTTACGCTTTAAAATAAAATTGATTAGTCATGATTTTATTTTTAGGGTGCACAAACTAGCTTAGGATTTAGTGTCTTGGAATAGGATTTTGTGAGTAAACTTCTCCAAGGCAATTAAATCAACATATGTGTCTGAAATAGGGAGTTGAGAAGCCCATTGTATAATTGGTAATATCAGGAGGCTCCCCTCACACCGGAGTTAATCACGAGGTCATGGGAAGTTAGTTGAAGGGATAACCCCTGGATACTCACCTAGCGCCAGAGATATTTATGTGGATTTATTTGTATTTGGGGATCTTGATAATGCCCATACCTCTGTGAGAGGCGATGCTTTCAAGGTTTCAGGCTTTGCTACCCTGCCCATACAGTGATCCGAACTTACGACTGCTTGCTTGTGCATCAGTTATACAATGGTTTATTAGTTGCTTGACTTAGGTATCTCATAGGTTACTTGTAGGGGTTATTCTTCTTATACCCTGAGTCAGATAAGGGTCGAACAACACACAACCTTTATCGAGGATTACCTCTCCTAGGGGATCTAACCGACTGGATGTTAAGCCCATGAGGGCCCTTATAACTGATTATGTTACCTCCAAACTTTAGCGGGGAGTCTCAATTCCCTCTTGGATGAGACATACCTTCTTTAGCGAGGGAGGCCACTCAGCCACTTTAGCCCGTTTGCATGCATATTGGTCGTTTGACTTTTTGGTATGCTCTTTGACCACTAGTTGGCCATAGGATATATTTCTATTTGTGGACGAGTCATAAGTCGTCGTGGAGTCAGACCAACTTCCTCGTAGGTCCCGTCGGTTGTTACAATTACCACCATTTTTCGAGTCCTTTCCTTCTAAAAGGCATAGAGTTATCAATAGTGGTACACACACATCCACTTTTCAGATTTATGATTCTGCAAGGATGAGTACCGAGTCTAGTCTTCAAAACACTGGGAGTTCTTCGACTCCCAATCCCACTATAATTCATGGTACTCCTTCAACACCTACATTCGCTACAGTTGCAGTGCCAGCGGCTTACATCGGTACTATGGCTCGACCTGTAGTTAATGCTTCATCTCTTGCCTCGAACCCTTTTGGAGGTTTTGGCCACTCGCCGAGTTACAATGTTCAGACCATCCCCATGGATTCTAGTCTGTTTTCTTATGGTATGCTTAACTTCACCTCGCAGTTTTCAAATGCCATCCTAGTTGTTGGCCATAACGCTAGCCTTGGACTTGGGGGCACTACACCTCCTTACACTCCTTCCCTGTTTGGTGGTTCTCATATTCCCCAAGAAAATCCTAGTGTAGGGAGTGTCCCTATTCTTAACCCTGGGTCTAATCCTTCTACGGCTGGATGGAACAACCCAGCTGGCGGACAAGTTCCACCCTATATTCCTATTCCCTCAGTGTCGATTCCGACCAATACTTTTGGCATGACAAATCCACTTCAATCCTCTGGATTCCCACCTGGAGGAGGTCAGTCTTACACTTTGGGCACCCCCTAACCTAGATCTAATCCATTTGGGGGCAGTTTTAACAACCCCCAGCTTGGAGCTAATCCAACTGGGGACAATTTTCATAACCCTTATCAGAACATTCCTACTGGAATGATGCCCAATCCATATTTTATGAATCAGCCTGGAGGAGGGTCTTATAATTCCGGAAAAGGTTTTGGTCCTCACCAAAATCCTGGATGGAACGCAGTTCCTAACACACAATCTTTCACGGGAGGATGGGGTCAAGTGTCACGACCCCGTATTCCCTTTCTGGCCACGCTTAATCTGCCAAATTTGTCTAAACTAATGAATGACCCGGTGAGTCATGACCCCTCATGGCCCCCTGTCCCTACCAAACTTCCATCAGACATTCCAAAGTTTGAAGGTAAGAATGGCGAAGACCCTGGTGATCACGTCACTACTTGTCACCTTTGGTGCTCATCAAATTCTCTGAACCATGATTCTATTAGGTTACGATTGTTTCAGCGCACTCTCATTAGAGTGGTGTCACAATGGTACATTGAGCTACCTAAGGGAACATATGGGTCATTCCATCAGTTGGTGCTAGCCTTTCTCAATCACTTTCAACTACCCATTTGTTATGATGCTGACCTTGAACTTTTGTCAACTTTACGCCAGAATATCGACACTCACATCTTGGACCATATCCAAGAATGGCATAGGTGAAGGCGATGGGTTAAGACTCCTATATCCCCGAACTTTCTTTTAGAATGGTTCCTAAAGTCTTTACACACTCCTATTTCAAAGGACATTGCTACTTCCGAGGTATTCAGCGAGGAAGAAGCTATCCTTAGAGCCCAACAATTTGATTTGATATATGCTTAGTCTAGGATGTTATACCACCTTATTCCAGACACACCACGAACAAATCACGATCCTAGACAAATTCCCAGACCTCATGCCGATGGCATTGTAGGGTCCACCAATGTAAAATCCACAGAATCGACAACGAAGTCTACTGGAGGGCTAGCCTCGTCTGGATCCTCCAAAACCACCCAATCGACGGATGTACATTATGTGCAATCGTCGAAGAACCCAAATGGTGACCAACAACTAGATGGGAATACAAGGGAAGCTCAAAATAATCGTAAGGGTGGGAAGAATAATAATAATAAACCCAAGGACAAACATAATAATGGGAAACATAATGATAATGCTAAAGAGGGCAGGAAAGAGAAGCGTAAGGTGAAGTTTCCTTGTAAACTTTGTACCGATGACCAACTTACCCACTTGTGCCCCAAACTTGCAGAGGCTGCGAGGCTTTTAAATCTACCACCTGTTGTGCCGACAAATCCATTCCCACACAACCATCACTTAGCCTCGAGTTCTTCGAGCACTGAAAATACACCTGGTGGAAGTCAAAACCCACCGTTGCAAGATGGTGATTGTGTTTGCATCAATATGGTCGACGAAAAAATTGATATAGCCACCCGCTCTCGATATTATAGCTCTTCAAAAGCTAGTACCAGCCTATAAGCTCCTCCTCCACCCTCAGAGACGAATTTACAGATCGAGAAACCAAAGCCATCGCCTCGTATTCCGAAAGGAGTACTCAAGCGGTCTACCCACAAACCTAACGCTAGAGCCACCCATAACTATTCTATTGTTGAAGATCTGGGCCAAACCCCTTGTGCGATGTTGGCTTTGGAGGTACTCCAAACATGTCCATCACAGAGGAATGCCTTACTCTCTTCCTTAGGATCTCTAGAGCCTAGTGACTCGAAAGTCATCAAGTTTGATGTCACGGAAGTGAAGCCTCGCTTACCCTACCATGTGGCTTTTCAAATCCATGTGGAGTATTCCAAGTATACTATCAAATGAGAAGTCATTGATGAAGGTGATGCCACTTGTGTGATGTCCCTGGTCTTTTGGAAAGCTATCGATTCTCCAACCCTTTCCAAGTCGTCGAACATGTTGACTACATTTGATGGTCAATACTTCCGCCCTCATGGTATTCTCCCTGCCTTTCCAGTCCAGTTGGGTGGGAAGACGGTAGAGGTGGAAGTAGAGGTAGTTGATGCACCTCTCGATTATAACTTGTTACTAGGTCGCAATTGGACCTATGCTATGGTCGTTGTCGTATCGTCTGTTTTTCACGTGCTTTGTTTTCCTCATCAGGGGGAGATTGTGATGATCGACTAATTATCCTTTGCGTACTCTAGTCCTAACACATGTATTGGACTGTCGATCCCTGTAATCGACAATTCTCAACCGACAACTGAGAATATCGGTGTCGGAATGTATTCTTCCCTCATGGGTACTTTTGACTTCTCGACATCGATTCACCATGTTTACGCCATGTCTAGTAGGCTTGCTTCAATAGAGAGGTCCATTCCTTTTTTCACTTCCTATTTTAGTGATCCTTGGACATTACCTTCTCTGACTTCGTCGATTGAAGGTCATTCACATGCTGGCATGGCTATGCCACTATCGGTAGTGAAGATTGTGTATCAAGCTATCCTTGAATCTTCTGTCGATCCCGATCTCGTTACCTCGCAGACAGACAAGGAGGATCATGTTCCTAGGCCTATATGGGCCACTTAGTTATCTTGTTCACATGATTTCTTAGATAAGACTTTGCCTTCAGACAAATCCATCCTCGAAGCCATGAATATTTCTGAGAGACCTTGGGATGATATGCATCATCGATCTTATTTTTTCCCAAGTCTTGAAAGAATTGAGCAAGATGATTTTCGCTATACCTTGAGTGAGATAGTCGGTCACATCGTAGTTCCACTTGATATGCATGTCATTTATGCCGAAGGAAATATGGCGAGTATTTCTCCTATTGTCTCGATCGATATCTCTCATACCCCTGGAAAAATTGAGAATGTAAATATAGGTGCAGATTGTTCACCATAAGAGATTCTAATCTACACCAAACTCTTCAAAGAATTTCGAGATGTATTCGCTTGGTCATATGAAGAGATGCTAGGGATCGATCCTTGCATTGTTGAACATGAAATTAGAACTTATCCGGATGCTAAACCTGTTCGACAACGTCTTAGAGTTGTTAATCCTAGGAAGGCCCCCGTTATTAAGGCAGAGGTGGAGAAGCTACTTAATGTCGGCTTCATCTACCCGGTTCCCTTGACCGAATGGGTATCCAACCCTATTCTTGTGAATAAAAAGCAAGGAACCATCCGTGTGTATGGACTTTCGTGACCTGAACAAAGATTGTCCTAATGATAACTTTCCCACGCCTTTAATTGATCAGATTCTTGATGAGTGTGCGGGAAGCGAAATATTTTCCTTTATGGACGGATTTTCAAGATATAATCAAATCCATATCAAATATAAGGACCAACACAAGACGAAGATGAAGGGGAGGAAGATGAAGCATGGTTATTAGACATCAAGAAGTATTTTCGGATCTACAACTATTACAACAATATGAAGGTCAGAATGGCTATCTATAACCTGAAAGGAAAAGCCAGCATTTGGTGGCAAGATCTGAAATTGGCCAAGGGCCTAAAGGAGAAACAGATGGAATGGTTAGACTTTAAGAAATACTTTAAGAAACATTACCTATATGAAAGTTACTATGAAAGAAAAACCAAATAATTTTATGAGCTACGACTTGGTCAAATGGCTATGGAGGATCTAATAAACAAATTCCTGAAATTACTAAGGTTCGTACCTTATATCCGGGAGGACAAAGTGAAAATCCAGTGGTTCCTAAGTTGTTTACCACGGTATTACAAGGACAGAATCGAATTCAATAATCCAAATTCCTTGAGTGAAGTATTCAGTAAAGATCGAATGTGTTACGACCAATACAAACAGTGGACAAAATTTCCCAAGGCTTGGAAGGACAAGAAACAAGACCGAATGAACGAGCAGAAGAAGGGATACTAGCCAACTCTTTATCGGAACGCAACAAAAATCTTTCCAAGAAAATATTTTCACTCCAACAATCCAAATATGCAAGGAGGGGGTAAACTGGTAAATTTGGGAACAAAGAAGTTTGGGGACAACCCCCGTGAGCCGTTAAAATGCTGGCAATGTGGAGAACCTCATCTAAGGAGGAATTGTCCACGTTTAACTTCAACAAACAAAACTATTGTTCACAATTTACAAGAAGCCTCTACAGTAGGGGATGTAGGCAGAAGCTTACATCAAATCGACAGTCGTGGATGGCCGACAAGCTGACCACCAGTCCACTATGGTGGAAATTGAAGGTAAAATCAATAACACTCGAATTTTTGTTTTAATTGATCCTAGAGCTACATTAAGTTATGTCACTCCTGGTATAGTGGATTCAAATAAACTTAAGAAAATAAGACATGCAAATTCTTGGCTGGTGCAACTAGAAATAGGAACAAAAAGAAAAGTTGTCAATTTTATTTCTGATTTCGAGTTCAGTTTAGGCAGTCAAAACGTAAAAACAAATATGAACATTCTACCATTAGGATCTTATGATGTAATTATTGGAATGGATTGGTTAGAAAATCATAAAACAATGCTAGATTGTTACGAAAAATCACTTAAGTATAAAGACGAAAGTGACATGGTTAGGATAGTTCAAGGCATACAAAAACTAGTCTCAATTAGACAGATTTCAACAATGCAATTCAAGAAATGCATGAGAAAGGGTTGTCAAGTTTATGCCATCCAAGTAAAAAACCTGTTAGAAAAATAAAATAAACCCAACTTGGAGGATTTTGTTGTTCTGCATGATTTTAGAGACTTGTTTGTTGATGAAATACCTGAATTACCCCCAAGAAGGAAGATAGAATTTTCTATCAACCTACTACCTGGTTCAGCCCCTATCTCAAAAGAACCTTACCGAATGAGTTTGTCGGAATTAACAGAACTAAAAATTCAACTATAGGAATTATTGGACAAAGAATATATCAAACCAAGTGTTTCACCATGGGGAGCACTAGTCCTCTTTGTGAAAAAAAAGATGAAACTCTGAGATTGTGCATCGATTATAGACAATTAAACAAGATGACTATTAAGAACAAATACCCCTTACCTAGGATAAATGATCTATTCGATCAAGTAGGTGGGGAAAAGATTTTCTCGAAATTGGATTTACGATCTGGTTACCACCGAGTTAGGATAAAAGAAGAGGACATAAGTAAAACAACTTTTCAAACGAGATATGGACATTACAAATTTGTGGTTATACCTTTTGGACTCACTAATGCACCAACCACGTTTATGTGTTTAATGAACAGTATTTTCATTCAGTACTTGGACAAGTTTGTGTTGGTATTTATTGATGACATTCTAGTATATTCTAAAATAGAATAAGAACACGAAGAACACTTAAGAATAGTTTTGCAAACTTTAAGGAAGCACAAACTGTATGCTAAATTCGATAAGTGTGAATTTTATCAAAATAAAATACAGTACCTAGGACATGTAATATCTACAGAAGGAATTGTAGTAGATCCTAAGAAAATAAGAGCCATCATGGAATGGTTGGTACTTAAGAATGTAGCAGACATCCGGTCATTTGTGGGAATCACTAGATATTACCGCAGATTTATAGAGGGATTTTCCAAAATTTCTTACCCTATCACGTCGTTACAAAAGAAGGGGACCAAGTTTAACTGGTCACAGAAATTTCAAGACATTTTTAATAAGTTAAAAGAATTGTTAACAACTGCACCCATTTTAAAGGTAGCATATCCAGACAAAGAATTCACCGTCTGTGTAGATGTGAGTAAAGAAGGATTAGGTGGTGTCCTAACCCAAGAAGGGCACACTATTTTTTATGAGTCCCTAAAACTAAAGGGACACGAGCGAAACTACGTCACTCATGACTTAGAATTGGCAGCTGTAATACACGCCTTAAAAATGTGGCAGCACTACATACTAGGCAGAAGATTTCTATTATTGACAGATAATAGCGGTGTGAAATATTTGTTTAGTCAACTGGACCTTAATGTAAGGCAAGCAAGATGGCTAGCCTTCTTGAGCGAATTTGACTTTGAGGTAAGACATATCAAGGGTAAGGAAAATAAATTAGTTGATGCTTTAAGCAGAAGAGTTCATGGGTTGCTTGAAATAAATATTAGCAGGGCATAAAGTGTTTTGAACAAAGGATAAATACTGCAAGTAATAACGACGAGAAGTACACTTAAAAAGTAGAAGAATTACAGAACACTACAGGGAATTCAGACAAATCAGATCTAAGTATTGACAAAAATGGTTTACTATGACTTAAAACCAAAATATACATACCAAATTAGATAGAGTTAAAGTTAACAGTTTTGGATGAAGTGCATAAGAAACCATATTCTAGTCATCCAGGATACCAGAAAATGAATATCACTTAGAAAGTTATTTTATTGGCCTAATATGAAGGGAAAAACAAAAAAATACTTAGCTAAGTGTCAAGATTGTCAGAAGGTAAAAGCCGAACACCAAAATCAAGCCGTCCTATTACATCCCTTACCAGTGTTGTAATGGAAATGGGAGACTATATCGCTGGACTTTATTATAGGTTTGCCTAGAACTCAGAAACATAATTATTCTATTATGGTGGTAATCGATAAAATTAGTAAGTATGCACACTTTGTTCCTGTAAAGTCTACTTTTAAAGCTATTAACATTGCTGAAATATTCATGAAATAATTTTTTAGACTGCATGGTATTCCTAAAATGGTGATTTCGGATAGAGACGTAAAATTTACATCTGCTTTTTGGAAAGAATTGTTTACAGGGCTAAATACTAACTTGAATTTCAACACGAGTTATCATCCACAAACGTATGGACAGACTAAATGAACAAACCAAATCGTAGAATATATGCTCCACGTGTATGTAAGAACGAAACCAAGCAAGTGGGAAGGCTACCTGCACTTGGTAGAATTTGCATATATCAATGAGTACCAAACTTCGGCTAAAATGAGCCCCTTCGAGGTACTATACGGAAGAAAGTGTAAGACCCCAATTAGTTGGGATAACCCAGTTGAAAGACTCGTGGTTGGACCAGAGATGCTCCAGGAAATGGAGAATATGGTAAGAAAGGTACAACAGAACTTAAAAGAGGCACAGGATAGACAGAAAAATTACGTGGACCAGAAAAGAAGACACTTGGAATTTCAAGTGGGAGACCATGTTTAATTAAAAGTCAAAGCCCAAAAAAGTTCACTAAAGCTAGGGAACCATGCCAAGTTGGCACCCAAGTTTTGTGAGCCTTTCGAGATATTAGCTCGAATTGGACCCATAGCATACCAACTTGCACTTCCAACCAATCTAAAAATTCATAATGTATTTCATGTTTCTTTGTTAAAGAATTATGTTCATGACCCTACTCATATGATCGATTGAAACTTGGTGCAGGTGGAACCAGAAGGCGAGTTCCAAGCGGAACCTCTGCGCATTCGAGACAGGAGAGAAAAAGCACTTCGGAACAGAGCCGTCGCTGAGGTAAAGGTGCAATGGAAGCACTTTAGCCCCGAGGAGGCCACTTGGGAGTTGCAGGGAGATTTGTAGAAATATCATCCAACCCTATTCCAAGAAAGGAACAAACAGTGAGGAAAATGTTTTATTGAATGGGAAAACGATGTGACATCCCCAAAAATAAATTATTTTTAAGTTTGAAATTTCTTAAGAAATTAATTTCCGTTTTTGGCAAATTCGAAATTGGAAAATTTTTGCCATTTATGGCAATTTCAAATTTCGAATTTAGTTAATTGTAATTAATGATTATCACTGTTGGGAAGAGATCTGATTTGACCCAACTAACTACTTGACTATGACACTTGTATGAAACAAAATATTTTTTATATTATTATTGATGGACAAATGGAACAACCATGTTGAAGTCAGCTGACCATGACTCCATGAGTGGGGAACATGTTGAAACTACCTTAGGGTTGATTGTTACAAGTAGAAAATTAGAAATTTGGCCATTGGTAGCCCCTGAAATCAGGGATTTGGAAACTTGCGAAAATTCCCAAGGGGAAAAAGACCTAAACACTTTTTCTTTGAGAGATAACATATGTGAGGAGGAAGGACGCTGCCAGGGGAAAATGATGGTTCTCTTGTTGTTATGAACACTGAATTCTGAGTGTGAGGCAAGGAGAAGTTGTTGAGACTAAAAGACTGTTGTTGAGGTGGAGTTCAGAGTTTTCCCTCATGGATTCATGGTCAGGCTAGGGGGTGAATGGAACAAGTGACTTTGGCTGTTCCATTCTAAGGTTGGGAGGAACCTGGATATTCCTTTTGTTTTTTCAGTGAACTAGTTCAGATATGTTCCTCTACTCTTTTCTAGTTATAGATATCTCTCTTGCTTTAAATGGCGGTTAGAATACATATATATGTTGTTGGGTGAACTATTTTCTGCTGAAGTCCTTTCTAACTCAAGAATCATTTTTTATTTAAATTGATTGAAAGAGGATATGTATATCTAGTATGATGTTGTGTGAATTCTTGCTATGAGTTAAAATACAAATGGATGGAACAGGCGTAGGATAAACCCCTGTAATTCTTAATTCTATGCTTGAATAAGACTACCTGTATGTAATTATATACATATATAAACAAGTTAAACTACAAATGGATGGAATAGGCGTAGTATAAATCTTTACCAATGTTAATGTTATACTTTGAATAAGACTGCATGTATATAGTTATATACATATATTAATTATGAGTGAAATCAGAAAGTTGTGAATACAACAACATAATTATAGTAGAAACAAATCAGATCGATTCCCTTTTCAGATCATAGAGATCCGACAATTTCATAAGTGTAGAAATAATTTTGGAGTCCTTTATACTTGCATATTACTGTACTAAGTTATACAGAATAATAACACTGCTATACTACCAATGTGTGGCAAAATAAAATGGAAGATGCCTGTATAACTAGTAATAGGAGTTCTAGAAAGATAAGCATAAATTCAAGGAAACAAATCAAACCCTTTTTCTTTATGAATATTCACGGTTGGATAAATTCAAAATATGATAACTGTATTAATGAGGAATAAATAATTCATAGAATATTGAATAAAGGAATCGATAGTACAAATGAAGTTTTCTAAGCATAACATTACAGAAGTAACAAGACATAAACATAATTTCTGGAAAACGTATAGGCTGACATGCCTTCTTATAAACAGTCTAGGTGTTATAAAGAACCGTAACACTTTGTAGACAAAGTTTAAATTTGCTAACCCTGGTATTTCAACTTCACCTAAACAAGAGAAGGAATTCCAGGAATTAAACCCCTTTAAAAGTTTACAATACAAAATCCAATCAGATCAAAAATCCAAGTGTGTCCAACCTTGCGCAAGTATTGTGTTCTATTTCCAACACTGAAGTATCAAAATAAAATAGGGTTTACCCTTAACCAACCGATACATGAAATTGGGACAAGATTTCATTAGAAATGATAAAATTGGACAGAGCCTTGGTCCTCATTTCCAGAAACTGGAAAAGTTAAGTCTGAGAGGTACTGTGCATGGAACCCAAATACCTTTTGTGCGAACGATAGGGACCAACCTCCGGAACCTTGTGGGGTTGACACCTCTGCAAGAATTAGTCATTATAACCATTAGTAAAACATACAAAAGTAAATATAGTGAAACTTTCAACAAAACGATGAATGAAGGTAACAGTGATTTCGAACTAATACTTAACTCATGACTGGAGTCTAGCACCCTTTTCTTGTCGCGTTTGGTTGAATAAGTGTCCCAGGCCGAGGGGAGGACAGTCCATGTATTCCTGATAGGTACCCTCGCATCAACAGGGTCCCATAATTAGTGTTGGTACCAAACCATATAACCCATTACTTATGAAATGAAATAATCAATAGTGCTAACATTTCAACATTTAAAACTATATAAGAAATGTTGTGCGTGTAGGCCAAAGACACCGTATAAACATTACACGCAAAACAGAGACTATATTTAAAGGTTGAGTTTAAACCCTTCCTAAACCAAATTACAGAGAGTATTTATAAATCAACAATAAATACATAGATAACCTGCTACTGAATTCCAAATGGTGTATACTAATCGCAAACCATGACAATGACAAGAATTTCTACAAGCTCAAACATTATGTCGTAGGGTATTTTTTTTAATGGACTGTTCGAAACCATAGAAGTCACATTTTAAATGGCACGGGACATGAATGTAATAGCCATTAAGAAAGCAGTATATGCGTAGGAACTAGTTAAGGGTTTAAAGAACATTACAGAAAGGTGGATTCATCTTTTAAAAAACGAGAAAGATAGAACATGCAATGTATTATGATATACACAATAAGAGTTTTCTACTCCAAATAAAAACCTTGCATAGCCTCACGAAGATTCAATATTAGGCCTCAACTTTCATCAATAGAGGGATTGTAAGGAATAACGATAACAATAAGTTACAAAAACCCTAGGTATTGAAAACATACACAAAAAACTATGTGGATGCAATTCTCAAATAAAACAAGAGGTGGAATGTCGAGACCTTCAGAGAGACTGAGAAAGAAACGAATGAATAATACAACTTCTCCAGGAATGGGGACAATCCAGAAAGAAATGACAAGAGATAAGGATAAAGGGAAGTTTAGCTTAAAATCTATAACAGGAGTTACATAACGAATTATCGCTTTCACTATGACGATTTTTTCTGAAGAACCACTCTTTTATTAAAACAAAGTATCATGTTAAAATACTTACCAGGGAAGATAAACTACATTGCCTGTCCCACCAAGTAGCGACCTCCAAGTCGACGGTCTCCCCTGCTAAGAAAACGATACGCAGAGCCATTTAGAGGGTTTCACAATGACAAAGGAAAATTCGTTTAAACCTAAGAGAATCCCTTACGATGTCAAGTTAATACTGAAGGTACAAGGGTTGTTCAAGCCATGTGATGGGGCTGAGTTGGCATGATTAGATTGGAGGAAGGATTAAAGAAATCCATCGAAACTCATACACACAAGACCTCCATTAATGGCTAAGTGCAGAGCTTTAACTCCTTCTGACAAATACACCATTCTTCCCATGTCAAGAAAAAAAACGTAGTTAACTTAATCCCTTCATGACACGACTAGATGGGGATACATTCTTTCCAACTGTTTCCTTACAGTTAACATATTGTTTCAGTAAAGACTTCCTTTGGACTTATTCTAGTTAAGTCAGGGTTAACGAGGATTAGCATGAGATCTCGTTACTCGAATTCCTTTAGGTGAATGGACTGGGATATCACATCACTAACCACAATTAATTCATAAAGTGATCCAGGTGGATATCGGTGGCCACCCACGTTTTCCAAATGGCTCAAAACAATTTTCTAGCCATTTTGGCAATTTACTATTTTTAGCAGGTTTTAACTTCCGGGGCCATTTTGAGGGTCCAAATGAAGTTTTTTCGAGATCGAGGTTCTCAATGATAGCCAAAGGCATATTGAGCCCCCAAAATTAATATCCTCGACAATACCTTTCCAACGAGCTATCACACGCCTAAAACGAAGATCGTATGCAAAAGTTACGACCCCGGGAAGTTGATGTACTCACTTACCCAAATGGGGCCCACATGACTTTTGGCGCTTCATCTCCTAGAGTTAGGTTTTTGGATGTCTAGGACTTTTGGCATTCCCATTTATTATAAAAGGGCCTTCAGAGCCTCATTGTAATGATCTTCTTGCGAATGCGAGTAGCCGTCACATCTCTTCTCAGAGATAAGCTGCCACCATTCTAGCGAGTCTTTCACTCTGTATTTTTACAGTCTCTGTACATTTCTCTAATTAATAGAAATCGTGTATTACTGTATATCTGTGTTTATGGTTGCATCTCTGATACATTTCTGTTATATTATTGAATATCTGCAATATCTATGTGCATTTCTTTATTATATCTCTGCTCTTATTTCATGCCGAAAATAATCTGGATCAGTGGTATCAGAGCAAGCTGCTCTTGATCGTTTTTCAGTGCATGTCCCCGACAAGGTCCGAGTATAGCAAGTTGGGTCTCGAGCTTGTCTCTCTTGAGGACAATCGCTCTCGCACACCCAAGAAACCCTCCATGGCGGAAGAAAAAAAAAACGATGGAGCAGACGATCCTATCAGTCTGTTGCTTGAGCAAGCTCTCACGCGACAGAGGGACGAAATGATGGAGAATTTTTCCCACATCCTTCAACGCCTGTCGATAGCATCAGGCGCATCTTC
>ML797187.1:98746-113184 GCA_009831015.1 Picea engelmannii | reverse complement strand
ATGATTCAGAGAGAGCTAGCAGTTGGGGATGTTATGCAGTCGCATATAGGAGGACCCAGTAGCACAGTAGACAAGGATCAGTTCAGTGCGTCATCTTTTGCAGAGAGTGTTTTTGGGGATTCTAGAGTTGACACTAGCAGTGAGGGATATGAGGTGGCACCTCAACATGACTATGATCAAGAGTCACACTACTTGATCAGACAGTTGAGAGTTAGTGAGGATATGATCATGGTTGCCACCAGGTGCATTGATGACATGCATACATTGGTGGCAGATTACTGTTGGAGAGCATCAGTGGCACATGGCAGTTCAGATGGGGGATTTTCCATGGATAATTTTCAAACTCTCAGGGAGAGAGTGTCTACGATGAGGACTGACTACTAGTAGTTGTTGAAAGACAAGGACTACCTATTGGGGATTGGCGATATGCATCACAGGGCTTTGAGGGAGTAGGAGTTGGAGGTGGACCGACTCACTCAAGAGTTGGAGAGCACTCGAGAATTCTTGAGAGGCACACAGACAACCCTTCAAGAATCAAAGTCCAGATTCGAGGAGCTTCTTAAGCAGTTCCGTCAGAGATCCACTTCATCTATCCTAGTGAACACTCAGATACGTCCTTCGGTCACATGGATAGAGGATGGTGGTGGTCTAGCAGAAGAGCACCAATTGATGGAGGACACTTCCATTTGTGTCCTAAGAGTGGTTGACCTTCAGGTAGAGGTTGATCCAGTAGTACGACCAGGATCTATGATGCACCATGAGTATACGAGAGATGACATGAGTATGTCGTAGCATACAATGGTGAGTGATATCTCATAGAGACATGTCAAGATGTATGGTGGGATTCAGAGGGGTGTATTGTTGTGCAAGGAGGAGACACACTTAAGAGAGCGTGTAGATGTCTCTCCTTTGCAACAACACATAGTTATGAGATATCACCTTCACAGTATCAGTAGTGGCATGAGAGGTGAGAGGTGGAGATTGGTTGACCAGGAGGGGGAGGAGTTACTTCCGGTTGTAATGGATGGTTGGACTTCAATGATGACCACAGGCGAGTATTTATCATGGATACCGATGGATGAGCTTCTGGTCGAATCCATGGGATTGAACATAACACATGATATTTTCCAGCCCTACAATCAGATACAGAGGTTTATGTTAGCCTTTCCTAATACTTTTATCATAGACAACAACATTATGAGAGATAGACAGTGGCTGAGGACATGGGGAGTGGCTAGGCCGAGACCACATGACGTGAGTGTTTTTATGACATCCAACAGGAAAGAGGTGGATTTTCATAGTCATCCAGTTGAGACTTGGTGCATGAGGGTGAGCATCATAGACCAGGTGATAGAAGATGAGCACATAGGGCTTCTGACAATGATCAGTCTCACACAAGAGCAGTTAGAGGAGATGTGAAGTGATAAACTTTCAAGTTTGCCATGGGATCTGGGAGTTCTTTTGGCTAGAAGAATGTTTCAATACAGGATGGCCCAGGTTGCACCAGAGAGCCACATAATCCACCATGTGTTGGTTTGGAGTGGGCCTGCGGGGACTTGTCCTATGGGGCGAGGCAACTTTTCACTCTTGATCATCATGATCGGCCATGGGGATGGTTGTGCAGGCACTACTTCAACAAAGATAGCTTTACAGATGCAACTTCTGGACAGCAGGTCTAATTGCCACAGGTACTTCAGCATGAGGATCCATGAGTGGAGGATCCATTACATATATAGAGTGCAGATAGGCATGGTCAGCATAGTGTAGTGCCAACATGGTGATCTTCGACAGATATTAGCATGGGACACATGGATTACAGGGTTGAGCATTTCACCGACTGACAGGGGCCAGTGGACCTTTGCAGGGGAAAGTTGTTCTAAATTTCCATGGAGCTTCAGTGTTGAGGAGAGCACACCACTTGGGGGTGTCTCATGGAGGTCTTGTAGTACCTCATTCTGGCATCAACATGTGCCTTTGATGGAGGCCGTGTTGATATTGGTAGTATCTTGGAGGGTGGACTCATTCCGGGATAAGGCCATGTGTCATGTGTAAGAGTTTCACGGTGTTGACATATTTTAGGATTATGCTCCCTAGGGAATTGCAGTTCATCTCTTGATATGGGACCTAGAGGGGCAGAGTGCGTGATAGTTCATCTTTGGATGGGGTCTACTATGTGTCCCACAAGTGGACAGGGGATATTGGTATTATACTTGAGGAGATTTTGTTATTACTTGAGGACAACCAATTTTCTAGTAGGGAGGACTGTAATGTCCCCACTTTGGGACATCATTACATTACAGAGGGTTATGATGCCCAGAGTAGCCAAATGGAGGTTATAGTGAGTACAAAGATTATTGAGAGGTATTTTGGGGTCCGGCTTGCATCGCTCATCCCATTTCATCATTATGATCCATTCTGCATAGGTTGGCTTTGGTTCCGTTGCATTCTGATGATTTCCATGATTTTAAGTATTTTGATCTATGAGTTAATTAAATTCACTGAAGAGGTCATTTTGGGCACAATACTTGGAGGAACCTCTCAGTGTAATAGCTCATTAGAATCGAGAGGAAGAGGACTACAAGATAGGATGATGAGAAGTGACTTTCAGTGGCCAGAGAAGCCACTAGGAGAGATAAGGTGCTTTTCAGAGGTAAAAAGGTTAATTAATTAATTAAAGTGATTTAATTAATTAATTAATAATTAAAAAAGAAAAGTCACTTTGGAGAGACAAGGGGATGCAGGAAGTATAAATAAGAGGCAAGGGCCTCTATTCTCTCATTCATGTATGTTTATCATTTTGATATCTAGCTTCTAGTTAGAAAGCCCATACCTTAGGGGTTTTGAGGGTTTTGACTTAACAAACCCTAAAGGACGATTCAATGGTGAAAGATTCCACCTAGCTTGTCCCAAGATTGGTCTCAGGGATGCAATACTCCCCCACACCATTCTAGTTCCGATATACTCAGTGCAGGAGGGTTCTACACCATCCATAGGCACACGAAGAGAGGGAGGGTGCACCATTGGGGGTTTCCAGCAAGGGGGGTGCACCACCCATTGAGGGAAGTTCGTTGCAAGTGATTGGCAGGGCTTTTTGAGATTCTAGCACCTGGGTTTTCATTGTAGGGTCTTGGACATCAGATCTAGTCCATTCAGGAGAATTTTTAGGTGCCATTTGATTTATTAGATTCATTGGACGAATTGGAGGAGAGGAGCAAACTTCAAAAAGTGGTTTCAGTCATTCGCTAGCTCAGATCTTCACTATTTCGCTTGGGACTTCACCAGTGAGGTAACCAAGCCCCGATCTATCATTCTAGTGATTTCGTGGAGAATTTGGAGGCATCTAGGAGGGAAGCCAAATTCTCTAGGGTTTCAGGCATCCAGGGGGGGCGCACCATTCCTTGGAGGAGAGTCATATCTGTGAGTTTAGGAGGGATCTTGGAGATTCAAGCACCTGGATTATTCTTGCATTTACCCAATCTACTGTTTGGCATATTTACCGGAGTGATTGGACATCTTTGGCAGCAGGGCCGAATTGTTGAGGCTATTCAATGTTCCAGCAAGGCATGGCATCTTCCAACTTGGGGGTTTGGCACTTCATACGGTTCAGATCTATCCTTGCATTGGTCTTCATTGAGTATTCAGCTTTTGGAGGCTTGTAGTCTTCTATTTGGAGCATTTTGTAGCAGCTCTTATCATGTTTATGGGAGCCATCTGTTGAGCATTCCAGATCAACCTCACTCTTGTATCAGGTTCTTGCTCATTATAGTAATAAAGTTCAGATCTTGCTATTGGTTCCATATTTGGTGTATCTTGTACTTTCATTGATTGTATCTTCAGTTCTATGTGTGATTATTGAACATAAACCCTAAGGCCGAAATCAAGAGGCCAACTTGCAAGTAAACACATACAAACAAGTAAATCAACAAAGTGTTTGACAAAATACCACACTCAGTAAAAGTTTAAAAAATGCATTGAAACCGTGATGTTCCTGGTATATTGGCTTGGGAACATTACAAAGGAGAGCAACTTTACGGGCCATTTCCGGGAGCTTTGTTCATCCATTTTTAGTGTCGTTAGTTGTGTTGGGTTCTTAAGGTCTAGAAGAACAAATCTAGACCATTTTGTAATCCATTTGGCATTTTTATGATGTACTTTTGAAGCTTTGAAGTGAAATAAGAAAGCCTCACCCACTAAGACAAAGACCCAAAGGCATAGGCGATATTGCTGAACTCCGTTAACAATTTTGTTGTTATGGTTTGTTGATTATTTGTGTTCATTTCCATATCTGTATATCTTCTTATGGTTGCTATGATAAATCTTTAATTCTTCCTCTTTCTTCAAATTCCTAAATGGTTAATGAACTCATGCTTTAAAAACTTAACCATAGTCTTTAAAAGATCTTTTCGGATCAAGTGGTATCAAAGCAGGTTGATGATTGGTTTTTGAGTTTGCATGATTACCAGGGAAAAGTTGAATTGTGGTGAAGGTGAGCTTGTTGAAGAGAATCTTGAGATTGGATCGAGAAAGAGAACTTCTCAAAGTGAGAATATGGCATCGGAAGAGGGACTTTATCATGATGAGATAGAGTTTTGAAAGACCTTCTTTGCCATGTCAGAGATGGTGAAGGTTCTATATGATGATTACTTGGAGTGGAAGCGATTGATTCTAGGTGAATATTCAAAAGCCAAAAGTGAAGAAGGAGAGGATACTCCTAAAACTCCTCCTTCACCTCCTTCTTCTCCAACAACTTCATCTTCTTCAAGTACAAGTTCCAAGTCCACCGCAAGAAAACATTCCCATAAACATAAACATGATATGCCTTTACTTAAGATTGATGTGAAATTTGAATTACCCATGTATGATGGTGAAGTCAATGCAGAGAGGCTTGATAACTAGGTCAAACATATGGAAGTTTATTGCATTGTGCAACAAATCAAGGATGAGGCAACTCAAATAAAATTGGCATCGCTTCGACTTGCAGGCACAACACTCATCTGGTGGCAAAGCAAGTTGCAAAATGGCACGCAACAACATCAATAGTGAGAGCTCTATCACCCTTGCTCATGAAAAGATTGTTAGAATATAGAATATGGTGTGCTTCTTTTACCATTGACGATACCCTCGTCACCCAACCATAGGCCAAAGCCTCCCTCCGAGCACCTTAACCTTGACTGAGAATTTCTCCGGAAGAAAACCCTAGGCTAGATATCCAAACAAAGGGTAGCGCATCTCTCCCCAAGGATAGCACAACACAAAAGACTGATCAACTAGTCCCAAACCCTAGCTAAGAGATAGTCAAGCCAACACCCAAACTACTATCTGTAGCTACTGCTCTTGCAGCTCTCCTCCACATGTGCGCACCAAACTGGGAACTGCTATGTGCAGAACTGGCTCTCTCTGCAACTGCTGAGATGTGACAAATGAGAACTGGTGCCCTGTATTTATAGTGGTTTTGCCAGTTTTGTTGGGGCCGACTTCTCCTTCTGGATATGTGTCTGTTCAGTATATTATTATTATTTATGGCTGACATCTTCTCTTGGAGGCTAATAACCTAATATAAAATATCTTCTTGAGTCGACAAGGCTTCTAGGGTTATTACCCAACTCATTAGGGTTTCCCTTGCTTCCTAGAGTCTTCTATTCTCGTCAAGTTCACACGTGGAGGTAAATACCTCTCGCAGCTACCATAATATTAACACTCCCTCCTAGCTAGAGAGGTATTTACAGGTAATGGACTTGAGCACAAAACATACCATTTACCCGGTAGCATCAATATAGTCATCTAGACTATTTCATGACTAGATCATGAGCATCACCATCACCATCAGTTGCATCATCTCTCGAAATCACACTTCATCTTAGTAATTAGATATGATGTTGGATTAGTCACTCTCACCATAGAGTGATACAAGAGGAGTAAAAGATCTGAACTATTTTCCGTCTGGAAAATCTTTGTTCATCATTTATTTGAATTATCATTATCTCCAATAAACTATTGATAGTCTTCAAGGCAATTAGAACAAGGATAGAACACACCTGTGTCTATTCATAGTAGTACGGAGATACGATATAGTGGTTCACTACCACACCAAGTAACACACAAGTACTTTATTAGCAACGTATGGTTGCGAACAATGAAACATATTCACCACGGTAGTTCTCATCTACTGTCATACAGTCTTCATAACACACATTTGATAGCAACCTGCATAGAAACAATGTTATGATATAATCTGATCTGTCTGGGCCAATCCTTCACTCACATCTGTGAGTTCTGAAGGAATATCTACCACCATAGTAGTCTCCATCTACTGACATATGATCTTCATAACGAACATCTAATAGCAATCTACATAGAAACAATGTTATGATATAGACTGAATTATCTAGGCCAATCTTTCACTCACATCTGTGAGTTTTTAAAGAATATCTGCCTCACGAATGGTGGAACATATCCACCACAGTAGTATATCTCTACTGTCTATAACAATCATCTAATGCCATCATGCACAAAAAATATTGTTAACAAATAAACTGAATCATCTGGGCCAATCTTTCACTCACGTCTGTGAGATATGAAAGAATATATGCCCTCAGTATAGAATATCAGCAATGGGCTATCTGCCCCATTCTTCTCAAACAAGGAAGAAGGATTGTTTATGATTTATGAGCATGGACCATTCTTCACCCTGGGCCATTCTTCCTACACTTATCAAAGTGCACCCTGGAAAGAATGTATAAACCCTAAGGAATGTGTGTATCTGGACCACTCCTCACCCTGGGCCATTCCTCCTACACTAACCAAAGTGCGCCCTGAAGAGAATGCATAACCCTAAGGAGTGTTTGTCCTGGACCATCCCCCACCTTGGGCCATTCCTCCTACACTAATCAAAGTGCACCCTGGAGAGAATGTATAACCCTAAGGGATGTCTGTCCCTGATTGCTGAGCCTGGACCATTCCCCACCCTGGGCCATTCTTCCTACACCAATCAAGGTGCACCCTGGAGAGAATGTGTAACCCTAAGGAATGACTGTCCGGACCATTCCCCACCCTGGGACATTCCTCCTACACTAGTCATAGTGCACCCTGGAGAGAATGTGTAACCCTAAGGAATGTCAGTCCTGCATCAACCTCCAAAACAGACCATTCTTCATGTTAACTACAAAGAGAAATCGTTGTTCGGCGAGGCGGGCCAGTCTTCTTGAGTAACCCTCAAGAAGAGAAACAGCCCTAGACCACTCCCCATGTTAACTACAATGGGAAGTCGTTGTCTATGATACATTAGCAATCAGTCATTGTCCGTCAGAAATCTCAATCCACTTTCCAAACAGGAAAGCATCTGTCCAATCTGGACTATTTTTCAATTACAAAGATAAATAATATTTTTAGTGCTCCCTCCTAACTGGAGAGTTATTTAAATCACAAAAATAAATGTTTTTCAAGAATATATTTCCGTACCTTTTCCTAGCTTGGAGAATCTTCCCTTCCAGCTAAGGGAGTTATTTCCATGATCCCCATCTTCTCTCGGAAATATGCAAGCTTGATTCTTGATAGAGGTTTTGTCAGGATATCTATTGTCTGCACATCAGTGGAGATATGTATTGGAGAAAACATTTTCTCTTTTCTGGACTTCATCATGGATAATGTAATGCTTGATTTCAAATGTACTTTAGTCTGGAACATTGTGAAGGCTTCATGTAGATCTGAACAATAGAGTATATCATAGTTGGAGAACTGGAACATATCCATGTGGCACTTCTTCTATCATCATGAGATCTGATCTACTGAGTAGTCATCTTGATGTTATAGAAAATCTTCACCATACTTTTGTTGTGTACCAGAGGTTCTTTACCAAGTTCACTTCTTCTATCTGCATATAGGAGTCTCTTTCTAGTATGCCTCAAAGTCTTTGAGATTTCTCTTCATACGTTTCTTTATTCAATTTCTCTGGAGAACATTCTTTGCATTCATCTGATGTAGAACTCCAACTCATGGATGTTGTGGATGATTTGTATAGAGATAAGTCTGGTGTACTGAAACAAGCAATCATCATAGTCTTCTCCCTCCATCTGGGAGAACCTCTGGTTCTAGATCTTCCAATTATTTTATTCATAATTCTTCTATACATAGTTCTTCATCATGACTTTCAGTTCTTCTGCTTGATTACTTTTATATCAGGCTAGTAATCTTGTGACTGGTTATTCTGGCTTTTCTTTCTTTCTTTCTTGGAATCTTCATGTTCTTCTTCAATTTTTCCTTAGCTCTTGGGTCCATGGAGTTTCTTATGGATTCCATGCCCTAGAGATTCCACTTCTTCCTACTATCATAGGATCATGGATCTGAATGGATAACTAGGAATACTTCAAGGCTTCTGAGGAAGTCTTCTTCTGTGACTGAACTGAACACGTACTGTCTTTCATGACTGCTACTATGGATTTCATCATATTCAATGGATCATAGGATTAGCTCCCTCCTAATACTTGCTTCATGTAGGAGTGCATATGATCGGTTCCCTTTGTCTAACAGAATCCACGCTTCCATCTGCATCTTTATTGTCTTCTACAATATATGGTTGGCTTTCTTGTCTAACAAAGTCCACGTTTCTGTCTTGTTGTCTTCTACAGAAAGTCATAAGTCATTTTCTAATTTATTCTTCATTGCTGAATTCTTTTTGTCTTGACTTCTTCTAAGCCTCTTCATGATTGATTCTTTCATGTGTATTATCTAATGATATCCATGTTCATCTTGTTTGTTCTTTTATAGGTATAGTTATTCTTGAAACACATTATCTTTCAAGAGATAGATATACAAGATAAGTACAGAGATGATGCAAACAAGATATGTACAAGAAATAAGAAGAGTGTTGTTGCCTTTTAGTAGAAGAAGTATCTTCCATCCTGCTTAGCCTTCTTTGTAGGTTCCTTTTCTTTGGCAACTGATGCTTCATTTTTCTCTTTCCTTTTCTTTAGCTCGGGACATTGGTTCTTATAGTGGTCATACTTTTGACAGTTGTAGCATTGTATTTCTGAAATATCTTTTCTTTGTTTTGGCTTCCTTCTTGAATCAAACTTTCTTTTGTCCCTGAAGTTCTTGAATCTTATTGTGAAGGATTGATCATCATACTTCTTCTAAGGTTTCTCTTTTGCATTGATCCTTGATTCTTCTTGAGCGCAACAAGTCCAAATTTCTTCAAATGTTGGGTACTCCTTCCTTGTGTTCATGCTTGCGGCAAATGCATCCCATGCTTTGGGAAGACCAATGAGTACTATGTTCACCAATTCCTTCTCTGAGATGATCTCTTCAATAGCTTGTAGTTGATCTCTTAACTGGGAGATCCTTACAAAGTATGATGTTATGCTCTCATCATCATTCATCTTCATGTCACAGAGCTCATTCTTTAGACTCGTGATTTGTCCAATGTTTCTGACTGAGAAGAGATTTGTTAGGGCATCGTACATCTTCTTTGATGAATCAAGATGGGATATGTAGGGTATTAAGTGGTATTTTATGGAATCCACTATGATTCTCATGGAATTGATGTCAACGTCTTTGAACTTCTCCATAGTTGCAACGTTCTGTGGTTCCATCTCTTTTCCTTCTTCAAACTCTGGCTTCATGATCTTTCCTTTCACGATATCCAACACTTTATTCTTAGCAAGAATGAGGTCGATCCTTTTCTTCCATGCTCTGAAGTTTGAGGCTCCATCTAACTTGTTCTCAGACTTCATAGAGTTCGTCATGGCTGCTTGCCTTGGTCAAAACCCTAGATTTGACCAGAAATCCAATCTTCACGTCTTGGTCTTCTGAGAGTACCAGGAGATGCGTTGGGCTAGGGTGCATTGATCTATCCAGAGATTAGGTCAATGTCATCACTTAAGGTGCCTCAATAAGAGGATTAGGGTTTCTGCAAATGCTTCTTCTAGTAACCATAGCTGCAGTGCTTTGGAAGTTGCTCCTGCTAGTAACCCTAGCAACAGTTCCTCAACGACCTCAATATCTTAGCGGCTATGTTTCCTTCCAGCATTTTAGGTTGTCTGAAGGAGGTGTGGGCCCATAACCTATTAGAATATAGAAGATGGTGTGCTCATTTTACCATTAACGATACCCTCGTCACCCAACCATAGGTCGAAGCCTCCCTTCGAGCACCTTAACCTTGATTGAGAATTCCTCCGGAAGCAAACCCTAGGCTAGATAGCCAAATAAAGGGTATTGCATCTCTCCCCAAGGATAGCGCAACACAAAAGACTGATCAAATAGTCCCAAACCCTAGCCAAGAGATAGTCAAGCCAACACCCAAACTACTAGTCGTAGTTGCTACTCTTGCAGCTCTCCTCCACACGTGTGCACCAAACTGGGAACTATTGTGCGTAGAACTAGCTCTATCTACAAATGCTGAGATGTGACAAATGAGAACTGGCACCCTGTATTTATAGTGGTTCTACCAATTTTGTTGGGGCCGACTTATCTTTCTGGATATGTGTATGTTCAATATATTATTATTATTTCTGGCCGACTTCTTCTCTTGGAGGCTAATAACCTAATATAAAATATCTTCTTGAGTCGACAAGGCTTCTAGGGTTATTAGAAAACTCATTAGGGTTTCCCTTGCTTCCCGGAGTCTTCTATTCTCGTGAGGTTCACACGTGGAGGTAAATACCTCCCGCAGCTACCATAATATTAACAAAGATTGACGAGGAGACGAGACATATATGAATATTTATATCAAAAGAAATAATGATTAAGAGCCATAATGTGTCACACCTAACCATGGATGAATAGTACTCCCTTAATTCAACCTTTACTAACAAATTAGTATTAGAGCCTTGTAATTGGGGCTTTTGGAGTTTTGAAGTTTTCGATCTGCCTTGGAATTTCCATTCAGAATTCACCTTGGACTCTTATCTTTGATTTCTATAAGGTGGTTTCTTAATCTTCATATGGAGTGTCTAATCTATAAACAATTTTCATCCAGAGTATTTATAATTCACAAATGTTTTATGCTTCATCCGTCTCATCTACACAAAACCTAGGTGGAAATTAATTTTGTTCGCTATGATTAAACGGTTAAACAAGTTTTTTGTTGTTAATCACTAGCGGGCACAAAGATTTAGATTTGGTTGAAATACCAAAATTAGTAGTATGTTGTGCCATATGTCAATCCACAACACACTGTTGCTTAATGTTCAAATCAACAAATCTAATTCTACCTACCAGATAAATGTAACACACTATTCTTTAACACTCATCTTAACAGATTACAAGAACAATATAAAATAATTTGCAATCAACAATATGTGGTGGCTGTAATGCATTATGTAGCATGGAAAGTGGGAAGTTTTGTCCATTCATGATAAGCAATCGATAAGATTCTTGACACTCCAACAATATTCAAAATGCCAATTGAAAAGTGTATATATACCCTGCTTTTCAAAAGGAATGATCCTCCCGATATTAGCAATAGGAGAAACCCCTTAACCTCTAATTGTCAATCCAACAACAAGTAAAGTTGAATTTGTGCTTATTGATTTTTGTCTATTGTATCCTAGGCCTTCATTCTTGGGTTTCTATTGAACTACAATGGGGATCACAATACCTTGGACTTTATTGCCTAGCCCTTGTCACTTGTAGCCCATTTTCCTTAGTGACTTGGAACCAATGCCTCTATGTGCTTTTCAAACTCACTAAAGGGATCTTGAGGAAGGTTCTTGGAAGGAGAGCATACTTTGACTCTGTCATGGTGGCAGTTTTTGTAGTGGCAACATAAGGGGCTTGCTTGGTTTCTTTGATAACTGCTTGTTTCTTCTTCAATACCTCTTCCTTCACTGCCAAATCTTGATATGGATAAGCAGACACTTTGGTGAACCTTTCCTCTTGCTAATTATCCAACCAAGTGAATCTCCCCCCCAATGATCAACCCTTCTTTGAAAAAGGAATGATCAACCCAATGTTAACAATAGGAGGAGTGCCTTATATCCTCTAATGGTCAATCCAACAAGAAATAAATATACAAGTCTAGCAATAAAAATATCAATCCAACAACGATAACATAGATTGATCTAGTATCAGAGATATCAATTCCCACATAAAATAAAAACAAATTTCTCTAGTGGTTAAGAATTGAAATGCCTTTAAGTCTCTCCCTCTCTCTATGCTACCTCACAATTGTGAAGCCCTAAATAGTGGCACTTTACCCCTTAATTAGGGAATATTACATTAGTAATGTTATTTTATTTATGTCGGCTTGGGTCCATTAGTTGTAATTGTACCTCATAGTCTCCTATATATACCAAGGAGACATTTTCATTTGGAATCATCTTGTACTTGGACATTTATGTGGTGTATAAAGAGGTTGCCCCCTCGAAGAGGTTTATTATCTGAAATTCTCTCTTTTTCAAGGCCTTGAGTACTTATTATGACGTTTTTCTATGCTATATTGATATTTGGTTCTTAACATATGGTATCAAAGCTCAAGGTCTTGGGGTTTCGCTGCTACATCTGAGACACCTTGGCATTTTCACTATAAATTGTTTATACGACTATTCAGAAGGAACCCCTTGGAGGATATTTAGCAGACGGATTAAGGTACATTGGGTTAAAATTTCATCTCGTGTGGCCTTATACTTTCGGAGATACATCATGTGTAAGATATGGTTCTAGAATCATCCTGAATTGAGTCATCGCAGAATTTTTGCTATAAAAAAATTTATGTAATGTTTCAGACCCTGAAATCTAGACATTATTCATGGAAATTATTAAAGTATCTGTGATACAAATTTCAACTTCCGGGTCATCTTAGATTTGTAGATACACCCTGTGGAAGATAGGGTATCTGACTAGTCCTATTGACTAGTCTCAAGTAGGTGTTCCAAGTATCCAAATTGAGTGATACTAGTTGCATTGGATAGTGGACAGTCTGTAGTATTTCTAGTACGGTTTTAAAAATTTTGTATCAATTATTTTTTGGGGGGAACGCTATACAAGTGAGACCTCCTGGAAAGGCCAAAAATCAGCAAGTTGTGGGGAAGTTACTGTAAATTTCACTTGGCACATCCAATTTTGATTAGACCTGTGGCATTGCACAAAAGAAATATCATAGAACTACAAAAAATATTTTTTCATACCCAGAAGGGCCGAAACTTTGGAGATACAATAGAAGAAATATTGTCTAGCATAACCACCTCAAAATCAAGGTTTAAACGTGATACTTGACCAACATACCACCAAAAAAGGGAAATTCTACACCAAATAAGCCTCTAGACAATCCTACTTGGACTTTTCATGAAGGTGAAGAAATGTGTGGGGACAAATGAATTAAAAAAGAAGACAGTGACAAAAGATGAAGTACAAGGGATGATGGATTCAACTGAAGCTAAATTGGAGACAATAATGGATACTAAGATGGATGGCTTAAAAAGGGAGATCATGGAAGGATTGAAAAAATTCCTAATAGAGAGGACACCTGAAAGTGAAAATGCATCCCATGAAATTCATGATGAGGACATAAGGAAGATGAATCAAGAATGGAGAAACTCCAACTTTGGGTTGAAGACCAACCACGTTCCTAAGATCGATATGAAAAATTTTGATGGCAAGGACCCAATCACATGGATACTTCAGATGGAGCAATTATTTGATCTACATAATGAGCAACATACACAAAAGGTATGAATTGCTTCTTTATATTTAGAACCCAATCAATTCGTATGGTATTGATGGCTTTGTTCTCGCAAATTGCTCGTCACTTGGACAATTTTCACGGAAGAATGATAGCACACTATGAGGATACAAGGAGCAATACCTTCTTTAGCCAATTGATCAATCTCAAGCAAAAGGGTTCGGTTACAGAGCACATTGAGAAATTCCAAAGATTGAATATAAAGGTAATATATATTCTAGATGAGCACTTGATTGATGTATTCATATGAACTTTAAAGGATAACATTCAACACGAGGTTTGCCTTTGGGAACCCAAATCATTGAGGAATGCATTTAGGGTGGAAAGAAATGTTGAAAGTAAAAATATGGCTATGGCTACTAGAAGGACCAATCCTAACATCTATCGAGAGAATAATGCTCGTTCTTCTAAAATACCTCAACCTAGAAGGTTGACACCTCAGCAATTGGAGGAAAGAAAAACAAAAGGTTTATGCTTTAATTGTGACAACAAGTACAGTAAGGGACATAAATGTGGTGAGAACAAATTATTCTACATATAGTGTGAAGAGGAAAAAGAACAAGAACAAGAACCATCTCAAGATGAAAACGTATAAGCGATTTCTTTTGAAGAGTTGACTCCCACGATATCGTGTAATGCATTGGTTGGAATTTACACTCCTCAAACCCTCAAGATCGAAGGATTTATCAAAAATAAAAAGGTGATAGTCCTAATTGATTATGGTAGTACTCATAATTTCATTCGCTATAAATTAGCCAAAGAT
>ML797187.1:78611-92600 GCA_009831015.1 Picea engelmannii | reverse complement strand
TGTTTCACCCCGTCGATCGATATACATTTTCTCTGTCGCTGGAATTTGTTGTTCCTACTCCTCTACAATAGTGGGACTAATCGACTCGATTACTGGGGAAGGAATGGTGTCAACATCCACCACTCCTTCAGGATGAATTGAGTTTTCCCCATTGGCTGTTGTATCATGCGGAGACCTCGCGATACTTTGTGTTTTCCTTGTGACCCAGCTGGGAGCTCCAATCTTTGATGGCACCATTTTTCTAAATATGGATGGGTTTCTCAGAATCGTAACTGGATACCTTAGAATCACCTGCTCACATTTAAATTTTAGACCTTGGCTCTTGGTTACAGAAATTCACAATGAGTCTTCTCAGTTCACCTTTTATGCTTTTATAGGTCATGCCATAAATGCTCTAGCACATGGCTTTTTTCGATCATCATTTTTTCCTTTTCCGACCATTTTATGTATCGTCATGCTACATTTTTTGTATGGTCCCATTTCTCTGGCGAGTAGTGTATTCATGTTGTTTCATACCAATTTATATCTGTTGCGCGTTGTACTCTTTAGTTGCATATTTCACACTTATCCATCTACTACATCTTTTTGTATTTTTCTTATTTTTCCATTTTTTTTTCTTTATTTTATTATTTTCTTTTTAGCTCCTACTATATACACTATGTACAATTGTAATTGTCTGTGCTGCATATACTAAGGGTTATTGGGTCGACTTTCCCTATACAGTTTTAGTCAACTGCCATTAACCAATCCTTGAATCTCTTTTCCTACTAGATCATGCAATTGTACAACACCTCCATCTATGATAGATTTTATCTCATATGGCCCTAGCCAATGCATCCTAAATTTCCCTGGGTGTTGTAAGTACTTGTTGTCATAGAGGAGAACCATATCTCCTTCCTTGAAGTTTTTATTATTAATGTGTCTATCATGCCAAGCTTTGTCTTTGTCTTTATGTACTTCCTGATAGAAACCAGCCATAATCATGTCCTCTTCTAGTTCCATGATTTGAGACAATCTTTCTTCAGTTGCACCTCTTTTTTCCATGTTTGTAATGGCTGCAATGCACAAATTAGGTATCAAATATTCCAAAGGGACTACCACTTCTTGACCATACACTAATCTGAAAGGTGTCTGCCCTGTGAGTTTCTTGTATGTGGTTCTATAGGCCCATAATTCTGTTGGTATCTTCAAGTCCAAATCATATGTGTTTACAATGCAAATTTTAGTTAGGGAATTTTCCAATATTTTATTAAATGCTTCCACTATTCCATTAGCCTGAGGATGGTATGGAGTGCTCTTCTAATAGTGTACTTCAAATTATTCAGTCATTGCCCGAATGGTATTATTGATAAAATGAGTTCCCTGATCACTCATCAGAATTCTAGGGCATCCAAATCTTTTAATTACTTGTTCAAACATGAAGTGTGCTACAGTTTCCACACTGCAATATTTTACTACTGTTGCTTCAACCCATCTAGTTAAATATCATGTCATTGTAATCATGTACCTTGCTCCTGATCTTCTAGTTGGTGGGTTGATTGGTCCTACAAAGTCAATTTCCCATTTGTCAAACACTTTAAGAGTTACTTGAGGTTTTAAGGGAATCTCATCCCTCCTAGATGGATTTCCTACCCTTTGACAGACATCACAAGTCTGGAAATACTCCTTTGCGTCTTTAGAAATTATTGGCCACCATAGTCTTACACGTAACATCTTCTGCGCAGTGGCTTTTCCTGCATAATGTCCTCCAATTATTCCTTCATGTGCTTCTACTAAGATGATAGGATGTTCATGTTCCATGACACATCTCCTTAGAATTTTATCTGCACCTAGATTATACAAGTGTCATGCAATAAGTTGGTAATATGCAGCTCTACCCACCAAATTCTTCTTATGCGTAGTGTTGTATTCCATTGGGGAAAATCTTGTACTAAAAAATTCAATGATATCAGGAAAGTATTCATCATCAATATGCATTGAAAAGAGTTGTTCATCAGGAAAATTGTTGTCCAAGCTTCTTGGTTCCTCTCCATTAGTTATCCTAGACAGATGATATGGCCATGCATTCAGTCTTCCAAGTTTCACTACTACTTCAAAATCAAACTCTTGAAATAACAAAAACCATGTACATATTCTCCCCCCCAACATTGGCTTGTTGACCAGGTATCTAAGAGAAGAGTGATCTATGAACATCTTAAAATGTTGGACTAATAAATATTGTCTAAACTTTTGTAATGCATATACCATATCCAAACCTTCTCTCTGTTGTATTATAATTTTTTTCTGACTCTAACAGTTTCCTACTTGCAAATGCTATTGGGTGATCTATATCACCTTCTCATGGATGTGTTAATACTACTCCAAGTGCTATTGAAGAGGCATCCACATGAACATGGAACTCTTTTTACCAATATGGAAACACCAGAATTGATGATGTCACCATTTTCTCTTTTAAGATGTCCAAACTTTGTTGGCACTCATCATTCCACTAAAACGTGATATCCTTCTTTAACAGTTTTTCCATGGGCGCAGTAATATGTGTGTATCTCTTTATGAACTTTATATAGTATCTTGTATGACTTAGTGTAGCTCTTAATTGATGCACTAACTTAGGTGGTGGTAAATTAGAAATGACAACAATCTTTGCAGGGTCAACCTACAGACCTTGTTTACAAACCTCATGCCCTAGAAAAATTCCAAATGGTGCGTTGAATACACATTTATTAATATTCAAAGAGATTTGAAATTGTCTACACCTGTTTAGCATTAATATTAAAACTTCAACATGATCTTTTAATAGGAAAAATATCGTCCAATCATCCAGATAAACCTCTAAACATTTATGTATAAAATATTTAAATGCAACTGCCACTACTCTTGAAAAGATAGCAGGGGATTTTTTCAATCCAAAATGGAATCATTGTGTATTGATATGACCATCATTCTGTAGCAAATTTAGACTTATGACAATCCTCTGGTGCTATTATGATTTTGTGATACCCTAAAAATCCATCAGTAAATGAGTATGTTTCTTGTCCCCCTACATTTTCCAATACCTAATCTGTAAATGGAGTAGGGAAGGGATCATGGAGGCATGCATCATTCAAATTACTCAAGTCTACACAGATCCTTATCCCCCCTTTCTCTTTGTCCTGAACTACCATAGGGATAATCCACTTAGATTCTTCAACAGGTTCTATTATACCAACCTCTAACATTTTATCAATATTTGCCTTAAATTTCTATTTATATATTGGATTCAGCTTATATGGTCTTAGTCTTATTGGTCTGACATCTAGTCGTAAATGAATTTTCATTTCTCCAAGTTCTCTTGCTATCCCTTTCATTTATGAAAACGTTGCTGGAAATAGATCAATATATTCGCACAATAATTTTTGTATTATTTCTACTGTCTAGTAACTTGTCCGAATAGTCACCAATACTTGAAATTTTTGGATTCTCTTATGTTCCAATATTTACCTTCTTTATATTCAATGATGCAACAAATTCTTCTAACTATAATTGTTGGCCTTCTACTTCTCTTTCCCCTTCCACTTCTGTTATCTGAATATCGTGTAGGTTTTCTTCTGTTGGGTCATCTTCTGCGACGTGGTAACAATGTAACAACTGTCTGACTGTACATCGATTCTTATTATGATAAGATGTTACAATTTCAACTTCACGTTCATCAAAATATTTTCTTTTATCAACTTCAATGTTGCATCCATCACTGGATTCTCATGTTCAAATGCAAAGGTGATCACAAAGTTTTGTTGCAAATATTTCCAATTTTCAGTTCCTTTTTGCGGTTCCATTTATGTATACCAATTTCTTGGTATGTCTTCCAATGTATGGATAAAGTGATGTGGCCATTATTCGAGTTATACTAACCTCCATTGGGTTATTCATTTGTCTACATGTTCTATAGGATGTCCTCTTCCATCATATTTCTCCATGTGTTTATTCTCCTATTCTGTGCCAAATCTGATGCACAGTAATCTTTTGCATTGATACCAATCATGGATATTTTCTTTGTGAGTACCCCACCAATGTGTAGGTGTTTCTTTCAAGGAAATATCTAAAAACAATAACCTTTGACTTTCCAGGACTTCTAACGCAAACTTTGTTAAGAATTCTTCCAAACCATTTGTACCATAAAAATTTGGAGGTTCTCTTACCTCTATGCCAACACATCTTAGTGCATGCATCATTCTTACACATCTTCTTGTAGATATCTCATGTAAGTGTTGTTTCCAATTCTCCATTCAAGTGTCAGAATATGAAGCATAAGAACTTATGCTTCTCCAGCTAAGCATTCCATATTATATTGGATTAATGTAATCTTCCTCATGCATGGTTTTTCTATATAATTGATTTATCTCTTTTGTGATGAAGTTCTATGTCGTTGGTTCAACATATCTTCCACCTTCTTAAGGATCTAATGGTATTATGACTCTATATTCTCCTTATTCAAAAATTGTTTTCTTGGTCTTCAAGTTTATGATAGCTTGATTGTCAAATGACCAATCCAATCCCAACAATGTTGGATAAGGTGTAGTATTATCCACTATATCAATTACCTCAAAAATTTCCATGGTATGCACACCATCTAAACCCACTAGTATGCCTTTCAATCGACCAATTGGTATTACTCTATGTTGGTTTGCTAGTTTCAATTGAAAAGGTGAATATCCCAGTGTAGGTTCCCCCATTCATTCCCATGTTTTCTTTGGAAGAACATTTACCTCATATCCAAAATCTAATATGATGTCACCCATGTTAAAGTCTCCAATATTTGCATTTAGTCTGAACTTTTTATTTTTTCTTGTCTTCCTATGGAGATGATTTATTGTCTTTTGTTCTAGTTTCATCTCTTCTTCAGGATTGCATTTTCCTAACAAACTTTGTAATGCTTGCATAAATGTTTGATCATGTTGATATTATGCTAGTTGTGGGAGGTATTAACCTCCATATGTAACCTTTGACTAGAATAGAATATTAAGGAAGCAAGAGAAACCCTAAACAGATGTGTGAAAACTCTAGAAGACATGTTGGATCAACAGAATATATAATATTAAGATATTATTCTCCAGGAAGACAAGTCAGCCCAGACAGGTGACAGAACCACTATAAATAGAGGATTTCTTGGCTCACTTCTTCACTCACTCACACACTCTCAGTCACCTAGAAACAATGTGCAAGTTTGGAGGAGGAGCAACAACAACTGCAGTTGCACAGTTTTATCTTGTTTAGTCTTTCTGGTACTTTTTCTTGTGCGCTACCCTGGGAGAAGGTTCACTCTCTTGATTACCTGTTGGTTATGGTGTGGCTTCCTAGAATCATTCATTATTTCAAAGGTTAAGGTGCTCGGGGGTGGCTTTATGCCTATGGTTGGGTGACAATGGTGTAGCATTATATATGGTTAAACGAGCACATCAAAAATATTCTAATAGGTTATGGGACCACACCACCTTTAGGACTGTCTAACCACTGGAAGGTAGCATGGAAATTATTTTTTAAGCTCATTGTGGCACTAGTTGCAGCAGTAACTAGGGTTTCTGATATTGCAGATACAACAAACCCTAATCCAACTCTTTAGGCACCTTAAGTGAAGCCTTCGACCTAATTTTTAGATATTCTAGTGTAACCTAGCCTAGCGCACCCTTTGGTTCCCTCAACCGAAAAAAAATTCAATTTTTAGTTTTTGGGTCAAATTCAAAGTCATAGGTTGACTTTTGGTCAAAATTGATTTTTGTGGTCAAAGTTGAAATTTTTGGGTTTCTAGCTTGTTCTAATCATTGAAACTTTTTTTTTTCTAACTCTTATTGTCAAGATGGTGTCTAGTTTCAGATTAGAAGACAAGCTTAACGATGCTACAAATTTCAAAGGTATGCACTTGTATATTCTTTTCAAGTTATATGATCCAGCAAAGCATGAGTGTGTTTGTAGGGGATGTACAAGAGACCTTGTCCAAGCAGTGAATTTAGTACATTCAGAGAAACAAATGCACCCTCCCTAGCAGTGAAGACTCCAGGTTTGATTATTTAAAAATTGATATGGCTCTAACTATTATGGCATTATTATGATCTTATACTGCATCTTGATATATTGAAGTTATGATCATTATACTAACCCCTTAATAATATATATACAATTGTCAATCTCCTCTTTACAAGATATTCTTGTTATTATGTAAATTCTTATTGTTTATGACATGAAGTTGATCTCCTTTAGGAGATGTTCTTGGTTACTAACCTAGACTCTAGGTAGGATATCTTCCATGGAGGATACCATATATATATTTTTGTTCTTGTTTCTTGTTCTAGAAAGGTTACAAGAGATAAATATGAGAGGGAGTCAGATTCATAGGGAGTCAGTGATCAAGAAGAAGCCAACATAGTTTCATGACACTTTACAGAATGCTAAGGGGCGTGCAGTAGACATAAGTGTGGTTCAAGGATTCTCTCAAATAGAGGGAGTTGATTTTAGAGTTTGAGATGAAGAATCTTGAATGAATTGGAAGAGTGGATGACACTAGATGAGATCTTCAGTGAGGAGACTAAAGAGGTTTAGAATTATGGATAGGAAGTCCATGGACACACCTATGACGACACATCTGGGGAAGTTGTGTGACGGGATAAACATTTTCATTGTAGAGAGCACCTTGTGCCAATATATGGTTGAGCCATGACCGTATTATTGGGTTACATCACAACATGCAGGTACCTATGTTGTGGCACAGATAGATATGATTGATCTCCAATGATGAAGTATGGCTATCAGGATATATAGTTTTTGGATTGGGAGTGCATAAGATAGATCTAGTACTTGGGGTGCTACTTCAGCTTGGGACCGAGAAAGATTTCTAGACAAGAAGGGAAGTGGATATTTGTAGCGCTGAGTCATATATCATATTTAGTGACACAAGATATGAAGCAGGGTGTATTTGCGAAGGATATTGCAGTACTTCATCAGAGACATGGTGCAGGAAAGAGAATTGAGGCTTCATCACTTATCCACATATGAGAAGATAGTTGACATTTTCACTAAGCCTCTGTCTGGGAAAATCTTGGAAGGAATGAAAATGTTTCCTTGGGGGAGTATTGATGATTGCAGCATCAATTCCATATTCCAAGATTGATCAGACGGACTTGATCATGTGTGAATAGGCCTAGATGTAATCTTCGACAGATTGAAGATTCAAGTTGTTTCCAGATCTCCTATGTGTGAATTGCATTGAGCCTTGAAACTCTCATGAATAATTTTGTAGTTAACTCACGAGTAGGTGGGTAGCCTAGATAAGCTTCAGGTCGACTCTATCTCCACAAGAACAAGACTACAGACCAAGGGAGATAGGTAACATCTACATCTAGAGTATATGTACTCTGACATAGTCTTTGACGGACTGAAGACTCGAGGTGCAATTCCACGTGTCCAATAGCATCGAGTTGAATGCATTCACAAAGTGATCCTATGAGAGGATTACCATGAGGTATTTGTGGCTCCGATGTGTTCACAATTCTTGTCATGGGAATAGAATGACCCAAGGTGCTAGACACACGTGTCCGATAGCATCGAGCTAAATGTATTCATGGAGTGATCCTATGAGATGATCAAATATGAGGTGAATGTGGCTCTGGTGTGGTCATGATTCTTGTCATGGGACAAGAATGACCCAAGGTACTAAAAACATGGTGGTGGAGATGGATCATCAAAATAGCTAAATGAGGCTCATGGATATTGTGATATTGTATATGGCATAAGAATACCAAGAACAACTACAATGATATATATTTGATGATTGCTACTATATGATGTTGATAGTAATGATGATACTTATGAAGATACTCACGACATGGGTGTAGGCATGGGTGAGCACGCCATACAGGTGTATCCCATGATGATTATGGTGACACATACTACGAGGTGTAGATCTAGTGATCTCTAGCAGTTTGTGGCCCCTAGATAATATTGACAGGTCCACATGGGTGTAGCCATGTGTGACGTGATGATGCTACCAATAGAATGGTCTATAAGACTATGTGAGTCTTTCCCATAACATGTGAATATGGATGAATGTGTTTGATGCCATTAATACCTCCCTAGATAAGAGGGAGTGTTGATATTATGGTAGTTGCAGGAGGTATTAACCTCCATATGTAACCTTTGACTAGAATAACATATTTTAGAAGCAAGAGAAACCCTAAATAGATGTGTGAAAACCCTATAAGACATGTCAGCTCAGCATAATATATAATATTAAGATATTATCCTCTAGGAAGACAATTTGGACTAGAAAGGTGACAGAACCATTATAAATAGAGGACATATTGGCTCATTTGTTCACTCAATCACACACTCTCATTCACCTAGAAATAATACACAACTTTGGAGGAGGAGCAACAACAACTGCAGTTGCACGATTTTCTCTTGTTTAGTCTTTCTAGTATTTTTTATTGTGCACTACCCTGGGAGAAGGTGCCCTCTCTTGGTTATATGTTGGTTATGGTGTGGCTTCCTGGAATCATTATTTATGTCAAAGGTTAAGGTGCTCGGGGGTGGATTTGTGCCTATGGTTGGGTGACAATGGTGTAGCATTGTCTATGGTTAAACGAGCACATCAACATTATTCTAACAGATCATTCAATAACTTCAAGAAAGATACCATAGGGATTCTTAGATTACTTACCTTTTCTGAAGGTCGACCCCTTCTAGTATGATCATATGGATGAGGCATATCATATACTGGAACATCATATCCGGAATGTGCATTTGAAGTATAAGCAATATTCTCCTGCAAAATTTCTTGTCCGACGTGCTTGAATGTCTCTTTTTCCTTGTGTGCATCAAAATATTATTGAGGTGTTGTATTTTTTCTAACCCACTCGTGTTGGTTCTGATTATGATTTACTTCATCTTCTCCTGTTTTGTTCCACCTCGAGTAACTATATTAATTTGTTTTCCTTCATCTTCCCTAGTTTTCGTGGAAATCCATTGAACATTTGGTTATTCTGATTCCTTTTGTCCTGTATTTTTGTCAGAAGTATAGGACAGTCTTCTGTAGTATGATCTGTTGTGCGACAATACATTCAAATTATTGGTGGTTGTGGACAATCCCTTGCATAATTCCCAGGTTGTTGGAAATTGTGGCAATTTATTGGTCCTCTGCCTCTTCCAAATCCTCCTCTTCCACACCCTCCTCTTCCAAATCCTCCTATGTTTCCTTGATTGTCTATGTGTGGTGTATTATACTGTGGTACTTGATTATATTGAGGTGGAATTGTAAACAAATGTGCATTATTATACTATTGCGCAGGTGGACCTTTCATTAGTTCAACCTGCATCCTATAGACATCTGAGGTCATTTCCTTCATAAGTTCCATGGTTCAACAATTCTTATCCTCATGTCCTACATACTTGCAGAAGTTGCAGAATGTATTTTTAGGCACTATTTGTTATTTTTTCATTAGTATACAATGATAGGGATCATGTCTAGGTGTCTTATAGAGTTCACACCATAATCCTCCTATGGGTAAGGGATTTGACAGTCCTACTCCCAAATACTGCACAAATGTTGGGCACTCATTTTTGTGGTGTCCTTTTGTTCTGCATAAGGTACACCATACAACTTCCCTTTTCTCCTTACCTTTGTTATGATTCAACTTAAATTTCATATTATTGAGATCCTCTCTCAGTTATTATATAGTTGGATATGTATGTTTATACCGATTCTCTTCCAATTATAAGGCTACTTGCAAAGCCTCAACCTAATTCTGGAACTTCTGTTGCCTCAATGAATACTTAAAATGTGGCAATAATGAGTTTATGAATATTTTCCTATGTTGCATGCATGTTATAAGATATTTCAATTTACCTTTTAATCGCTTGAACTTCTGATCGATTTCCCAAATTGAATCTCCTCACTTCTGTTTGATTTCTATCATCTCTTTCATATAATGATCTTCTGAATTTGGTCGATAGAGCTCATTGATTAGTTCCTTCTTCACATCTACAACAATTTTCAATGTTCCTTGTGGATTGTTCACTGCTAGACTCATAAACCAATTCAGTGCGTAGTTTCTGAATGTAATTGCAAGTTGAGCCACTTTTGTGTCTTCATCTGTGACCTCTTTAGCTTCCCAAATATTTTTGCAAATAAATAGATGTTTCTATGGGTCCTCCGAACCTTCTCCATGAAATTCTGGTAACCGAATAGTTGGATCTGCTACAGCCATTGTAAAATTTGTGGTACTTCCTCCGTACAGTGTAGATAATTGACTACTTCTACCTAAACATGTACTTCCACTTGAATTTTCACTACTCCCTTAACCTATTGGACTCCTTCTTCCAGTAATTGTTGGTTGTCTAAAATATTATTTTCTTTCTGATGTCTTAGTCACACATGGGGTCATGGATTCCACACTAATTCAGATCTGGAATGAAGTTCCTTCTTCTGCATTAGACCCCTGACCTATGGTTTTTCTGTCATATGTTGTGCATAGGATTTCCCCAATCTACTTTGTAACACAAATATCCTCTACCTCTTGTTCATCACATTCCAAGCCTTCCCTCTCGATTATTACTCACTTTTTCCTATTTATCTTATATTAGTAGGGTCTTTCGCTGCATGTCGTTCCCACTTTGTCCATTATTTCCTTGATCTATTCTTCATCCATCGTAATTGGACCCATTACTTTCTTATGCATACCTCTGTCTAGATTCCTCTCCATATCTCAGATCATCCTTAGTGTTTCCCCTAGTCTCCCCATGCACGCATAGTTATTTAGATGTCGGACTCCATTGCCATCACACCTTTATCATGCAACAAAATCTTGATTAACATGTAGAGTGATCTAATATACCTTCCTCTTGGACCCTTCAAAAAATCGTGCTCTACAACAGTGTATGATTTTGCAGTATCGACTGCAAACTCATTTACAATGAATCCTGCAATAACATTGTCTAGCCAGAAATCCACTGCATGCGTGAATTTGCTATTGATTTTTTGTAGCTGCGCAATATTCTCAGTAGTCCATTCTACTGGTCTTATCCAATTAGTTGGATGAGTGTCCTTCAATATCAGTATCTACTACTGCAACAAATGTGGAAACCTCCTTAAGAACCAAACCAAACATCCATAAGAACCAAACCAAACCTCCTTAAGAACCAAAAAAACATTTTCTTTTGATCTAAACACGAATTCGAGCCATTCTTTGGCTAAGAGATGTGCCTTTAGAGTATACCCTAGGCCAATGCCCCAATGCCTTTCCATCCATGACAATAAAAATCCATACCCACTCTTCTACCAAGGAATTTACCTACCAGATTGTGACCAAATAGATCGAGAACTTGGTTCAACACAATTTCCTCCCCTACCCCTAAAGAAACCTCCCCTCTGCGTCTTTTGATTACCTTGCTTTTTTTCTTCCTTCTAGGTCCTTCCTCCTTGCACTAGCCTCCCTGCAAGTTCTCAATACTAACCCTATACCCAACAAAACCAAAACCATCAATGTCGATTGGGGTATCAAACTGGGATGTTACCATATTGTCTACCAAATCAACAAAGCATACTTTTGGGGTGGTTGAGGTTGCATTGAAAAGATCGCTTCTTGAATTAATCACATGCAATAAACCAAGATTTGAACATGTAGGTACACCAATAGACGTGGAAAGAGTTGGAGAGTCATCATAACTGTCCCTTGTTTGACCAAATCCCACAGAGGTACCAACAACGTTGCCCTCTTCCATGCCAYAGATCCRAAAMTCTGAAAGATAACTTGTGGCACCTTTGCTTAGGTCAGACGAGGATGCCTGATCAACACCTAATTATCGTGACAACTTCTTCGTAAGAGATACAACACTTGATGGRGAACATAATATTTGGTCTACAGATAGTTGATCATCTGAATAATCGACAAAGCTATACCTCATCATCCATCTTATTTGGCAACAAACCCTCATGATTCCTGGTAATATAATCTAAGATGGAAAAATACCAACACATCCRACTGTAGTTCCAAAGTTTCAGTTCAATCTACATAGGGACACGAGTTTGCCTAAAAAGAAAACCTAAACCAAAAGATCAAAATCCTCAATAACATCTTAAATAGTATATTTATGAATATCTTCTAAACGATTCAATGATAAAAAACCTTACTCTATGATTTCTCTATAAAATTAACAAACATGTTGGTTATTCACCACCTATATTGTAAAGCATTTTATCTCTATAAAAATATAATAATAATAAATACAAAATAATTGTTTTTTAACATTATGATAATTAAATCATTCATTTATTTTTATTTTTTTAATATATAAAGTAAAAATGAGATTTTCCTTCCCCACCTTATCAACAACAAATACCTTAATAATTTAAATATATGACTTGACTTTATGACAAAGTCATATCATAAACATTCACAAGAACTTCTCAATTGAGTCATATGTATTAGTTGAATTTTTCATTTTTTAAAATAACAATAATCTAATTTTAAGGTTACTACTAAGAGATAAGGGACCTCCTTCACGCAAGGAATACACACCTTACCTCTTTAAATTTGAAATTATAACTTGAGAAGTGTAGCTTTGAAGATCTTCAAATAATTAAAAAAAAATGCAAACTTTAAAACATTGAAAATAGATCCTAGACCGGAAAATTCGCATTAAAATGGATTACATATTATTTTAAATCTCCTTCAACTTCCGTGTATTTTAATTTTTATTATTATAATAAAATTATAAATATAATTTTGGTTATGTAGGCAATGTACTTGAGAGAAACAACCGTTGGATAGAAAGAACTAAATTCAGTCCTTTCTTCACCCATCTTCAAAGTTAAAGTTAGACCTGTAGATTTGATTGGTTTCAGTGATTTACATTTCTTCCTCACCAGTGAGAGAACCCCTCAAGACCGAGCAAAGAATAGAGAAAGCATAGGTTTGTACTCTGCCATGAATATGGAGGTTGTTATTATTATAGACAATGTAGTTTGTTGTGTCTAATGGAGTTCAGCTGCAACGCTGTAGTTGAATTTGGAATTTTGGGGTTACGCTGTAGTTGAATTTGGAATTTTGGGCTTGAATGGGTGTGATTCGGAGGTGATGTAATTAAAAGCTTAGCATTAAACAAACATCTGATTTTCCTTTTGTAACATATGGTGTAGTCAGTCTGATGCGGGAAGACAAGTTTTGAGGGAAACTCTGGAAGCCCGCGATAAGGGTGTTGTTGTTATATTTAAAATCTGCTGAAGCCTGAAAGAGCCGAATTCTGGACTGATAAATTCTAGCAACCCCAAAGCAAACATGTTTTCCAGGGTAATTTGCTTGTAAAATTTATCTAGATCTGCTGTCTTCTCTGTGATTATGAAACAGAGACATGATTATGTTTATGATTTTATTTTGAGTACTCACGAGTGCAGGAACAACCCCTCTTGGTCAAGAACAGGCACATTGTTTCGAAGCCAGCTGCAGCAGGAAAGGGTAAATGTGTACCTTGAAAACTTACAATATTTTTAAGTGCTAGATTAGATTACGCTAAATTTCGTAGGGTGTGTTGGCTGAGTAGTATTCGTGAAAAATGGCAGTTCCTGCAATGGCAGCACCCAACCTTAAGGCACTGCAAGCCAACAACAACAATAGGAGGCCCTTAGGAAACATTGGCAATCTGGTGGGAGGTCTGAACGTCCAATGCAACATCAAAAAAGATGGTGTCAGGAAGTAAGTTTTTTGATGTTCTCAACTTATTTATTATTTATGAGGTCATATATAGTAAATCGATCCCTTGTAACAATAGGAGGGCCTTTGGAGACATTGGCAATCTGGTGGAAGATCTGAACGCTGAATGCAATATCAGCAAAGATGGTGTCAGGGAGTATGTTGTTTGATGTTTTTAAGTTCTTTCTTAGGTCATATATAGTAAAGCAATCCCTTGTCTCTTTGCGGTTGGCTTTCTGTTTTTGGGATTCTGTTGTTCTATTTGGTGGTCTCT
>ML797187.1:49714-69797 GCA_009831015.1 Picea engelmannii | reverse complement strand
TGGAGCAATCTATTTCACAAAGTTGGATCTTCATTCAGGGTATCATCAAATTAGAATGAAGGAAGAAGATATCCCAAAAACAACATTTCGAACTCATGAAGGGCATTATGAATTTTTGGTCATGCCTTTTGGCCTTACAAATGCACCTTCCACATTCCAAGGGTTGATGAATTCCATTTTCAATCCCTTCCTTTGAAAATTTGTGTTTGTATTTTTTTATGATATACTAATCTATAGAAGGTCTTGGGGGGATCATGTGCGACATGTTGACAAGGTGTTACAACTACTAAAACATCAACAACTATATGACAAACCGTCCAAATTTTTCTTTGGGGTGAAGGAGGTAGAGTATTTGGGTCATATTGTATCTCATGAAGGTGTCAAGGTAGACCCTAACAAGATTAAGGCCATGATGGATTGGTCAATTCCCAAAACATTGAAGAATCTTAAAGGATTTTTGGGTTTGATAGGTTACTACCGCAAGTTTGTTCGGAACTATGGGAGAATAGAAGAACCTTTAATGACACTAACTAAGAAGGATGCATTTTCATGGACTCCAGAGGTAACTAAAGCTTTTGAACAACTTAAAGAGGTGATGTGTAAAGCTCATGGCTTGACCACACCAGACTTTACAAAAACCTTTATTGTGGAATACGATGCTTCGGGAAATGGCATTGGTGTTGTCCTAATGCAAGAAGAAAGGCCCCTGGATTTTGAAAGTTGACCACTCAAGGGAAAGGACTTGCACAAACCCATTTATGAGAAGGAAATGATGGAAATACTACATGAATTGTAAAAATGGCACCCTTACCTAATAGGTAGGCACTTCAAGGTCAAAACAAATCATGATAGTCTTAACTACTTCTTGGAACAAAGACTATCTTTAGAAGAACAACAAAAATGGGTGACCAAGATATTGGGCTATGATTTTGAAATCATTTATAAAAAAGGGAAGCAAAATGTTGTGGCAGATGCACTCTCAAGAAATGATGAAGATGTTGAGGCCTTTCTTTGTGCTATCTCGATCATCCAACCCGATTGGATAATAGAAGCGAGGTAGGAATGGGAGAATGACGAAAATGTGAGGACTCTCATTCAAAGGTTGCAGTAGGATTCCAGTGCATCAAATACATTTACATGGAAAAATGATTCACTATGGTACAAATATCGCTTATATTTATGCAAGAACTCCCAACTCAAACAAAAGGTACTATTAGAATTGCACACCTCTCCGGTAGGAGGGCACTCGGGATTTTTGAAAACCTACCATTGGGTCAAGAAGGATTTTTTTGGGGATGGCCTTAAAACTGATGTTCAAAGGTTTATAGCAGAATGTTTGGTTTTCCAACAAAATAAGGTGGAAACAATTAAGACCCCAGGTCTTTTACAACCATTAGCCATCCCAAGTCAACATTGGGAGGATGTTTCCATGGATTTCATCACAAAGTTACCGAAGTCTGAAGGAAAGAGTGTCATCATGGTGAATGTTGATAGATTGACCAAGTACAGACACTTTTGTGCACTCTCTCATCCCTACAAAGCCAGTACAGTTGCCACCGCATTCATAGAGACAATTCAAAAACTACATGTAATCCCAAATATTATTGTAAGTGACAGAGATCCTATCTTCACTGGACATTTTTGGATAGAATTATTTTTTTGTTTTTGTACTCAATTGGCTCATATCTCATCCTATCATCCTTAATCTGATGGAAAAACTGAGATAGTGAACAAATGTTTGTAAGGGTACCTTTGTTGCTTTGTCTCTGATAAACAAACACAACGGTTCAAATGGTTACCCTTGGCAGAATGGTGGTATAACACTTCCTTTCACACTGCAACAAAAATGACACCATTTATGGCACTCTATGGATACCACCCTCCTTCCATCACTTCTTATCTAAAAGAAAAAGCTAAGGTTCAAGCAGTGGAATATCACATTGAGCATCAACAACAAGTTCTTCAAATATTAAAGGACAACCTGACCATGGCACAGAATCGCATGAAACAACAGGCAGATCAACATCGTAGCGAAAGAAGTTTTGAAGTAGGGGATTGGGTGTTCTTAAGACTACAATCATACAAATAGATGTTCCTCACGCAAGCCAAGAAGGATAATAAATTATCACCAAAGTACTATGGTCCTTATAAGGTGTTGCAAAAGATTGGTACTATGGCATACAAATTGGAGTTGCCTGCATCCTCACGAGTACACCCAGTTTTCCATGTTTCATGCTTAAAGAAGGTTATAGGTGATAAGATCCTAGTTCAAACTATATTTCCTGAACTTGACGAGGAAGGAAAAATCATATTGGATCCTAAAGCCACCACTGACACAAGAATTCGCTAGCTGAGGAGTAGATCCATTTCAGAGTATCTCATTAAGTGGAGGAAACTTCCTGCTGAAGATTCCACTTGGGAATGTGAGTCTTTTATACAGAAGCATCCAAAATTACTCAAGCGTTGTAGACAACACTTGTCTGAAAGGGAGGGACATGTTAAGCCCTAAATAGTGGTGCATTACCCCTTAATGGGGGAATATTACATTAGTAATGTTATTTTATTTATGTTGGCTTGGGTCCATTAGTTGTAATTGTACCTCCTAGTCTCTTATATATACCAAGGAGACCTTTTCATTTGGAATCATCTTGCACTTGGGCATTTATGTGGTGTATAAGGAGGTTTCCCCCTCGAAGAGGCTTATTATCTGAAATTATCTCTTTTACAAGGTGTTGAGTACTTATTCTGAGGTTTTTCTATGCTATATTGATATTTGGTTCTTAACAACAACACATATTTATATGAAAAAAGGGGTTAATTACCCATTACAAAAATGACCAAAACCCTAACCCACTAACCCTAGGTGGATTATCTGTGTCCACTTTCTAAATCCCTAATTGCAGCTAGTCCAAAATCCAAACATTTTCCTTGTTGATCCGCATATTTCTTCCTTTTTTGACTTTCTCTCTTTTTCAAGGCGTTGAGTACTTATTATGAGGCTTTTCTATGCTATATTGATATTTGGTTCTTAACAACAACACATATTTATATGAAAAAAGGGGTTAATTACCCATTACAAAAATGACCAAAACCCTAACCCACTAACCCTAGGTGGATTATGTTTGTCCACTTTCTAACTCCCTAATTGTGGCTAGTCCAAAATCCAAACATTTTCCTTGTTGATCCGCATCTTTCTTCCTTTCTTTGACTTTCCTAGTTTTTTGGTGCTTCGTTTGCCTGTTTTTCGGTGTGCGCTCCTTTTTTGGTCCATTTCCTAACTGCCTCATTAATTACCATGCTTTTCCCCAAAATGGTCTACTCCAACAGGCCCCCAACATTCACCTGTGGCTCATCCCGAGCCACTCAGGTAGTGTATGTTTCATGTACTGACTTCTCAAGCATCTGAAGCCTGCTTCAAATTTGTTCAACTTGAGATTTTACTTGGGCGGACTTTTCTGCTATAATCTCCATAGTCTATGAATTAATGTGCTCCTTCATCATTTCCCCAGTCTCCAAGCCAACTTGTTCAATCTGACCCTTTGTAAGATCAATATCTGTAAGAACTTGTTATGTGCCTTCTTGTAGTGGTTCAAATTGATCCCGCCTTGATTTCTTATCTTCTTGTATAGTCTTCAGCTCTGCCTAAAAATTCTTCATTTCTTGCACACTTTTCAACCTGTCCGGTATAAACATTGTTTTCTTCTTCTGCTTCAGTTCTTGCGTCACAATATTTATAGGGCTATGAAGAAGTGAAAATCTTTCATAGCCCATTGCACTTCTTCCCCTGTGACACAATATCTCAAATGTATCCATTCCTTCTTAGGATCCCTCTTAGCCTGAATCCACATGTTGTGTATTGAACCTTGAAAGTTAGCTATTCCTTGGTTCTCCCTCACTACTTTTGGCGTTATTCTCCATGTGTTTTCTAGTTTCTCCTGCATCTCATCATACAACATGGAAAAAATGCTAGAATTCGCCTTCCTTTTCTTTAGATTTGAAGTGTGCCATAATGTTGTATATTTTGTTGTGCGACACTTCCCTAGCCTCTGGTAAAATCCATTATATTTTGGTTCTTCCCATCCAACCAATGATATCAATATAATTAGCCATGAATAATGAAATTATAATCATAGATCCTACGCATCCTTGCAATCCCCCAAAAACAAGTTTAGGAGATATGGGGCCCAACTAAGTAGACTCCCCTTTGCACACTGCGCGGATGCTACTATTACTCATGTTGGGGCTTCCTCTTTGCGACACTTTCTCAACAGTTTACAAGCCATCAATTTGGTCACAAAATTAGTTTCTAGTTCATTTATCTATCTATTAACCATACCCCTGGATCCTTTTTCAGACCCATATTTATTCTTTATCTCATCTGCTAGGAATTTTTCTTTAGTTTTTTCATCCATGTATTGTTATGGTTTTGCTCCATCTGTTGGTAATCCCGTGATTTCTACAATTAATTCCACATCTATGGATATAGGCCTATTCATCCATAATATTCCTTCATGTACCAATTCCAGTAGTTGTTTGACACATGCATTTACATCTTTTCCTCTCCCAAAGTGAGGAATATCCAAAAGGTTAATGATTCATGTGTTATATAGCCCTGCAGTCCACTATTTTGGCTCTAGAATGGGATATCCTGATGGACACTCTCCTTTACTTTCCATGTACACTTGTTGCACGGACTTACAAAACTTCCCCCTATCTGCAACATCTTGGTCAACATACTTCAACTTATTCACACAACCTAACATGTCATCCAGTACTTTGACTCCTTCAGGTATTTGCGACAGTGATAGTGTTAGTTCCTTTTGCTTGCTCGATGTTCTTGGCATGAAATGTTTTTCCCTACTCTTCTTTTTTCTTGTTGACGGCCCTATCACTTCCATTGGATTCCCTTCATCACCTTCTTCAGTGTCTGATTTTTTCTGGTTTGTAACGTCCTCAACCTACACTTGGTTCTTTGACTGTTGTGCTGGTTCGGCTACACAATGCTATACTTAATCTAACTCTATCCATTCATCATCTTACTCATTCGGTTGTACCTATGGTTTTTTTATGCCTAATCCAATTTGTTGCATGGGGTTTTGCTATGTGCTAGGGTTTTGTGTTTCACCCCGTGGATCGATATCCATTTTCTCTATCGCTGAAATTTGTTGTTCCTACTCCTCTACAATAGTGGGACTAATAGAATCGATTACTGGGGAAGGAATGGTGTCAACATCCACCACTCCTTCAAGATGAATTGAGTTTTCCCCATCGACTGTTGTGTCATGCGGAGACCTCACGATACTTCGTGTTTTCCTTGCGACCCGGCTGGGAGCTCCAATCTTTGATGGCACCATTTTTCTAAATATGGATGGGTTTCTCGGAATCATAATTGGATACCTCAGAATCTCCTGCTCACATTTAAATTTTAGACCTTGGCTCTTGGTTACAGAAATTCACAATGAGTCTTCTCAGTTCACCTTTTATGCTTTTATAGGCCGTGCCATAAATGCTCTAGCGCACCGCTTTTTTCGATCAATGTTTTTTCCTTTTCCAACTGTTTTATGTATCATCACACTGCATTTTATGTATGGTCCCATTTCTCTGTCGAGTAGTGTATTCCTGATGTTTCATACCAATTTATATCTGTTGCGCGTTGTATTCTTTAGCTGCATATTTAACACTTATCCATCTACTGCATCTTTTTGTATTTTTCTTATTTTTCCATTTTTTTCTTTATTTTCTTATTTTCTTTTTAGCTCCTACTATATACATTATGTACAATTGTAATTGTCTGCGCTGCATCTACCAAGGGTTACTGGGTTGACTTTCCCTATACAGTTTTAGTCGACTGCCATTAACCAATCCTTGAATCTCTTTTCCTGCTAGATCATGCAACTGTACAACACCTCCATCTGTGATATATTTTATCTCATATGGCCCTAGCCAATGCATCCTAAATTTCCCTAGGTGTTGTAAGTACTTGTTTTCATAGAGGAGAACCATATCTCATTCCTTGAAGTTTTTCTTATTAATGTGTCTATCATGCCAAGATTTTCCTTTGCCTTGTTGTACTTCCTGATAGAAACCAACCATAATCATGTCCTCTTCTAGTTCCATGATTTGAGACAATCTTTCATCAGGTGCACCTCTTTTTTCCATGTTTGTAATGGTTGCAATGAGAAAATTAGGTATCAAATATTCCAAAGGGACTACTACTTCTTGACCATACATTAATCTGAAAGATGTCTGCCCTGTGAGTTTCTTGTATGTGGTTCTATAGGCCCATAATGTTGTTGGTATCTTCAAATCCAAATCATTTGTGTTTACATTGCAAATTTTAGTTAGGGCATTCTCCAATATTTTATTAAATGCTTCCACTGTTCCATTAGCCCGAGGATGGTATGGAGTGATTTTATGATGGTGTACTTCAAATTATTCAGTCATTGCCTGAATGGTATTATTGATAAATTGAGTTCCTTGATCACTCATCAGAATTCTAGGGCATCCAAATCTTGTAATTACTTGTTCAAACATGAAGTGTGCTACAATTTCCGCATTGCAATATTTTACTACTATTGCTTCAACCCTTCTAGTTAAATATCATGTCGTTGTAATGATGTACCTTGCTCCTGATCTTCTAGTTGGTGGGTTGATTGGTCCTACAAAGTCAATTTCCCATTTTTCAAACACTTTAAGAGTTATTTGAGGTTTTAAGGGAATCTCAGTCCTCCTAGATGGCTTTCCTACCCTTTGAAAGACATCACAAGTCTGTAAATACTCCTTTGTGTCTTTAGAAATTGTTGGCCAAAATAGTCTTGCACATAATATCTTCTGCGCAGTGGCTTTTCCTGCATAATGTCCTCCAATTATTCCTTCACATGCTTCTGCTAAGATGATAGGATGTTCATGTTCCATGACACATCTCCTTAGAATCTTATCTGCACCTAGATTATACAAGTGTCCTGCAATAAGTTGGTAATATGTAGCTCTAACCACCAAATTCTTCTTATGCACAGTGTTGTATTCCGTTGGGGAAAATCTTGTACTAAAAAATTCAATGATATCAGGAAAGTATTCATCATCAATATGCATTGAAAAGAGTTGTGCATCAGGAAAATTTTCGTCCAAGCTTCTTGGTTCCTCTCCATTAGTTATCCTAGACAGATGATCTGGCCATGCATCGAGTATTCCAAGTTTCACTACTACTTCAAAATCAAACTATTGAAATAACAAAAACCATGTACATATTCTCCCCCACAACACTGGCTTGTTGACCAGGTATCTAAGAGCAGAGTGATCTATGAAGATCTTAAAATGTTGGACTAATAAATAATGTATGAACTTTTGTAATGCATATACCATATCCAAACCTTCACTTTGTTGTATTATAATTTTGTTCTGACTCTGACAGTTTCCTACTTGCAAATGTTGTTGGGTGATCTATATCACCTTCTCATGGATGTGTTAATACTGCTCCAAGTTCTATTGAAGAGACATCCACATGAACATGGAACTCTTTTTACCAATATGGAAACACTAGAATTAGTGTTGTCACCATTTTCTCTTTTAAGATGTCCAAACTTTGTTGGCCCTCATCATTCCACTGAAACTTGATATCCTTCTTGTAAGTTTTAAACCTGCGAAGTAAAGCAATGCATATATATTCTTAAGCAATACAAAAATTAATCAATGGCTCATACACAGAATACACAGAGATCTTTACCGGAAACCCTCAACCGGGAAAACCTTTCTTTTTCATTATATCGAATTTCACCATTTGCCATACAATATATACAATGTTTTTAGGTATTCCGTAGATACCAAAACCCTAATCCCTTAATCCGGGATTAATTTACAAATCAGCTAAAAATAGCAAAATCCGCTAAAAAATAGCAAAAACCGCCCAAAAAAAATAATTTTCGGGGCGCTGCCCCGAACACTCCGCGTAACCAGGGCCTGGGACCCCCCTAGGAAAGCGCCCGACGCACACGGCAGAGCCCTAGGTAAAGGGATCGTCAGACGCAGTCGTCGTATCTGACGCACCCACACACACACACATGCAAAGAATATAACACATACCCAACACTTCTTTAACAGTTTTTTCCATGGGCGCAGTAATATGTGTGTAGCTCTTTATGAACTTTCTATAGTATCTTGTATGACTTAGTGTAGCTCTTAATTGACACACTGACTTAGGTGGTGGTAAATTAGAAATGACAACAATCTTTGCAGGGTCAACCTACAGACCTTGTTTACAAACTACATGCCCTAGAAAAATTCCAAATGGTGCATTGAATACACATTTCTTAATATTCAAAGAGATTTGACATTGTCTACACATGTTTAGCATTAATATTAAAACTTCAACATGATCTTTTAATAGGAAAAATATCATCCAATCATCCAGATAAACCTCTAAACATTTATGTATAAAATATTTAAATGCAACTGCCACTACTCTTGAAAAGATAGCAGGGGATTTTTTCAATCCAAAATGGAATCATTGTGTATTGATATGACTAGCATTCTGTAGAAAATTTAGTCTTATGACAATCCTTTGATGCTATTATGATTTTGTGATACCCTGAAAATCCATCAGTGAATGAGTATGTTTCTTGTCCTCCTACATTTTCCAATACCTAATCTGTAAATGGAGTGGGGAAGGGATCATGCAGGCATGCATCATTCAAATTACTCAAATCTACATAGATCCTTATCCCCCCTTTCTCTTTGTCCTGAACTACCATAGGGATAATCCACTCAGATTCTTCAACAGGTTCTATTATACCAACCTCTAACATTTTATCAATCTGTGCCTTAAATTTCTATTTATATATTGGATTCAACCTATATGGTCTTAGTCTTATTGGTCTAACATCTAGTCGTAAATGAATCTTCATTTCTCCAAGTTCTTCTGCTACCCCTTTCATTTATGAAAACGTTGTTGGAAATAGATCAATATATTCGCACAATAATTTTTTTATTATTTCTATTGTCTAGTAACTTGTCCCAATAGTCACCAATACTTGAAATCTTTGGATTCCCTTCTGTTTCAATATTTACCTTCTTTATATTCAATGATACAACAAATTCTTTTGACTGTAACTGTGGGCCTTCTATTTCTCTTTCTCCTTCAACTTTTTTTATCTGAATATCATGTAGGTTTTCTTCTGCTGGGTCATCTTCTGCGACATGGTAACAATGTAACAACTGTCTGACTGTACGTCAGTTCTGATTCTGATAAGATGTTACAATTTCAACTTCAGGTTTGTCAAAATATTTTATTTTATCAACTTCAGTGTTGCATCCATCACTGGATTCTCATGTTCAAATGCAAAGGTGATCACAAAGTTCTGCTGCAAATATTTCCAATTTTCAGTTCCTTTGTGCAATTCCATTTATGTATACCAATTTCTTGGTATGCCTTCCAATGTATGGATAAAGTGATGTGGCCATTCTTCAAGTCATACTAATCTCCAATGGGTTATGCATTTGTCTACATGTTCTCTAGGATGTCCTCTTCCATCATATTTCTCCATGTGTTTATTCTCCTGTTCTGTGCCAAATTTGATGCACGGTAATCTTTTGCATTGATACCAGTCATGGATATTTTCTTTGTGAGTAGCCCACCAACGTGTAGGTGTTTCTTTCAAGGAAATATCTAAAACCAATAACCTTTGACTTTTCAGGACTTCTAACTCAAACTTTGTTAAGAATTCTTCCAAATCATTTTTACCATAAAAACTTGGAGGTTCTCTTACCTCTGTGCCAACACATCTTAGTGCGTGCATCATTCTTACACATCTTCTGGTAGATATCTCATGTAAATGTTGTTTCCAATTCTCCATTCATGTGTTAGAATATGAAGCATAAGAACTGATGCTTCTCTAGCTAAGCATTTCATATTATATTGGATTAATGCAATCTTCCTCGTGTGCGTTTTTTCTATATAACTGATTTATCTCTTCTGTGATGAAGTTCTATGTTGTTATTTCAGCATATCTTCCACCTTCTTAAGTATCTAATGGTACTATGATTCTATATTCTCCTAATTCAAAAATCATTTTCTGGTCTTCAAGTTTATGATAGCTTGATTGTCAAATGACCAATCCAATCCCAACAATGTTGGATAAGGTGTAGTATTATCCACTATATCAATTACCTCAAAAATTTCCATGGTGCGCACACCATCTAAATCCACTGGTATGCCTTTCAATCGACCAATTGGTATTACTCTATGTTGGTTTGCTAGTTTCAATTGAATAGGTGAATATCCTAGTGTAGGTTCCCCCATGCATTCCCATGTTTTCTTAGGAAGAACATTTACCTCATATCCCAAATCTAATATGATGTCACCCATGTTAAAGTCTCCAATATTTGCATTCAGCCTGAACTTTTTATTTTTTCTTGTCTTCCTATGGAGATGATTTATTGTCTTTTGTTTTAGTTTCATCTCTTCTTCAAGATTGCATTTTCCTAACAAAATTTGTAATGCTTGCATAAATGTTTGATCATGTTGATATTATGCTAGTTGCAGGAGGTATTAACCTCCATATGTAACCTTTGACTAGAATAGAATATTATGGAAGCAAGAGAAACCCTAAACAGATGTGTGAAAACCCTAGAAGACATGTCAGATCAACATAATATATAATATTAAGATATTATCCTACAGGAAGGCAAGTCGACCTAGACAGGTGAAAGAACCACTATAAATAAAGGACATCTTGGCTCACTTCTTCACTCACTCACACACTCTCAGTCACCTAGAAATAATGTGCAAGTTTGGAGGAGGAGCAACAACAATTGCAGTTAGACGTTTTTCTCTTGTTTAGTCTTTTTGGTACTTTTTCTTGTGCGCTACCTTGGGAGACAATGCGCTCTCTTGGTTATCTTTTGGTTATGGTGTGGCTTTCTAGAATCATTCTTTCTGTCAAAGGTTAAGGTGCTCGGGGGTGGCTTTATGCCTATTGTTGGGTGACAATGGTGTAGCATTATATATGGTTAAACTAGCACATCAAAATTATTCTAATAGGTTATGGGACCACACCACCTTCAGGATTGTCTAACCACTTGAAGGTAGTGTGGAAATTCTTTTTTAAGCTCATTGTGGCACTAGTTGCAGCTATAACTAGGGTTTCTGATTTTGCAGCTACAACAAACCCTAATCCAACTCTTTAGGAACCTTAAGTGAAGCCTTCGACCTAATTTCTGGATATTCTAGTGTGCCCTAGCCTAGCGCACCCTTTGATTCCCTCAATCGGAAAAAATGTCAAGTTTTAATTTTTGGGTCAAAGTCAAAGTCATAGGTTGACTTTTGGTCAAAATTGATTTTTGTGGTCAAAGTTGAAATTTTTGGGTTTCTAGCTTGTTCTAATCATTGAAACTTTTTTTTTTCTAACTCTTATTGTCAAGATGGTGTCTAGTTTCAGATTAGAAGACAAGTTGAACAATGCTACAAATTTCAAAGGTATGCACTTGTATATTCTTTTTAAGTTATGTGATCCAGCAAAGCATGAGTGTGTTTGTAGGGGATGTACAAGAGACCTTGTCCAAGCAGTGAATTTAGTACATTCAGAGGAACAAATGCACCCTCCCTAGCAGTGAAGACTCTAGGTTTGATCATTTAGAAATTGATATGGCTTTAACTATTATGGCATTATTATGATCTTATAATGCATCTTGATATATTGAAGTTATGATCATTATACTAATCCCTTAATACTATAGATACAATTGTTTATCTCCTCTTTACGAGATATTCTTGTTATTATGTAAATTCTTATTGTTTACGAGATGAAGTTGATCTCCTTTAGGAGATGTTCTTGGTTACTAACCTAGACTCTAGGCAGGATATCTTCCATGGAGGATACCATGTATATTTTTTTGTTCTTGTTTCTTGTTCCGGAAAGGTTACAAGAGATAAATATGAGAGGGAGTCAGAATCAGAGGGAGTCAGTGATCAAGAAGAAGCCAACATAGTTTCGTGACACTTTGCAGAATGCTAAGGGGCATGCAGTAGACATAAGTGTGGTCCGAGGATTCTCTCAGATAGAGGGAGTTGACTTCAAAGTTTGAGATGAAGGATATTGACTAAATTGGAAGAGTGGATGACACCAGATGAGATCTTCAGTGAGGAGACTGAAGAGGTTTAGCATTATGGATAGGAAGTCCATGGCCACACCTATGACGACACATCTGGGGAAGTTGTGTGACAGGATAGACATTTTCATTGCAGAGAGCACCTTGTGCCAGTATATGGTTGAGCCATGACTGTATTATTGGGTTACATCACAACATGCAAGTACCTATGTTGTGGCACAGATAGATATGATTTTTCTCCGATGATGAAGTATGGCTATTAGGATATATAGTTTTTGGATTAGGAGTGCAAAAGATAGATCTAGTACTTGGGGTGCTACTTCATCTTGGGACCGAGCAGGATTTCTAGACAAGAAGGGAAGTAGATATTTGTAGCACCTAGTCATATATCATATCTAGTGACACAAGATATGAAGCAGGGTGTATTTACGAAGGATATTGCAATACTTCATCAGAGACATGGTGCAGGAAAGAGTAGTGAGGCTCCATCACTTATCCACAGATGAGAAGATAGCTGACATTTTCACTGAGCCTCTATCTAGGACAAGCTTGGAAGGAATGAAAATATTTCTTTGAGGGAGTATTGATGATTGCAACATCGTTTCCATATTCCAAGATTGATCAGAAGGACTTGATCATGTGTGAATAGGCCCAGATGTAATCTTCGACAGATTGAAGATTCAAGTTGTTTCTAGATCTCCTATGTGTGAATTGCATCGAGCCTTGAAATTCTCACGAGTAATTTTGTACATAACTCACGAGTAGGTGAGTAGCCCAGATAAGCATCGGGCTGACTCTATCTCCACAAGAACTAGGCTGCAGACCAGGGGAGATAGGGAACATCTACATCCAAAGTATATGTACTCTGACATAGTTTTCGATGGACTGAAGACTCGAGGTGCAATTCCACATGTCCAATAGCATCGAGTTGAATGTATTCACAAAGTGATCCTATGAGAGGATCACCATGAGGTATTTGTGGCTCCGATGTGTTCATAATTCTTGTCATGGGAATAGAATGACCCGAGGTGCTAGACATACGTGTCTGATAGCATCGAGCTAAGTGCATTCATGGAGTGATCCTATGAGAGGATCAACTATGAGGTGAATGTGGCTCCGATGTGGTCATGATTCTTGTCATGGGACAAGAATGACCCAAGGTGATAAACACATGGTGGTGGAGATGGATCATCAAAATACCTAAATGAGGCTCATGGATATTGTGATATTCTATATGGCATAAGAATACCAAGAACAACTACAATGATATTTATTTAATGATTGCTACCAGATGATGTTGATAGTAATGATGATACTTATGAAGATACTCACAATATGGGTGTAGGCATGGGTGAGCACATCATACGGGTGTATCCCATGATGATTATGGTGACACATACTATGAGGTGTAGATCTAGTGATCTCTAGCGGTTTGTGGCCCCTAGACAATATTGACATGTCCACATGGGTGTAGCCATGTGTGACGTGATGATGCTACTTATAGAATGTTCTATAAGACTATGTGAGTCTTTCCCATAACATGTGAATATTGATGAATGTGTTTGATACCATTAATACCTCCCTAGCTAAGAGGGAGTGTTGATATTATGGTAGTTGCAAGAGGTATTAACCTCCATATGTAACCTTTGACTAGAATAGAATATTTTGGAAGCAAGAGAAACCCTAAATAGATGTGTGAAAACCCTATAAGACATGTCATCTCAGCATAATATATAATATTAAGATATTATCCTCCAGGAAGACAATTTGGACTAGAAAGCTGACAGAACCATTATAAATAGAGGACATCTTGACTCATTTGTTCACTCAATCACACACTCTCATTTACCTAGAAACAATACACAAGTTTGGAGGAGGAGAAACAACAACTGCAGTTGCATGGTTTTCTCTTGTTTAATCTTTCTGGTATTTTTTATTGTGCACTACCCTGGGAGAAGGTGCCCTCTCTTGGTTATATGTTGGTTATGGTGTGGCTTCTTGGAATCATTATTTATGTCAAAGTTTAAGGTGCTCAGGAGTGGATTTATGCCTATGGTTGGGTGACAATGGTGTAGCATTGTCTATGGTTAAACGAGCACATCAACATTATTCTAACAGATCATTCAATAACTTCAAGAAAGATATCATAGGGTTTCTTAGATTACTTACCTTTTCTGGAGGCTGAGCCCTTCTAGTATGATCATATGGATGAGGCATATCATATACTGGCACATCATATCCCGAATGTGAATTTGAAGTATAAGCAATATTCTCCTGCAAAATTTCTTGTCCGACGTGCTTGAATGTCTCTTTTTCCTTGTGTGCATCAAAATATTGTTGAGGTGTTGTATTTTTTCTAACCCACTCATGTTGGTTCTGATTATGATTTGCTTCATCTTCTCCTGTTTTGGTTCCACCTCGAGTAACTATATTAATTTGTTTTCCTTCATCTTCTCTAGTTTTTCGTGGAAATCCATTGAACATTCTAGTTATTCTTATTCCTTTTGTCCTGTATTTTTGTCTTAAGTATAGGACAATCTTCTATAGTATCATCTGTTGTGCGACAATACATTCAAATTGTTGGTGCTTTTGGACAATCCCTTGCATAATGTCCAGGTTGCTGGAAATTGTGGCAAGTTATTGGTCCTCTGCCTCTTCCAAATCCTCCTCTTCCACACCCTCCTCTTCCAAATCCTCCTTTGATTCCTTGATTGTCTATGTGTGGTGTATTATACTGTGGTACTTGATTATATTGAGGTGGAATTGTAAACTACTGTGCATTATTATACTATTGCGCATGTGGACCTTTCATTAGTTCAACCTGCATCCTATAGACATCTAAGGTCATTTCTTTCATAAGTTCCATGGTTCAACAATTCTTATCCTCATGTCCTACATACTTGCAGAAGTTGCAGAATGTACTTTTAGGAATTGTTTGGTATTTTTGCATTAGTAGACAATGATAGGGATCATGTCCAGGTGTCTTATAGAGTTCACACCATAATCCTCCTATGGGTAAGAGATTCGACAATCCTACTCCCAAATACTGCACAAATGTTGGGCACTCATTTTTGTGGTGTCCTTTTGTTCTACATAAGGTACACCAGACAACCTCCCTTTTCTCCTTGCCTTTGTTATGATTCAACTTAAATGTCATATTATTGAGATCCTCTCTCAACTATTATATAGTTGGATCTATATGTTTATACCGATTCTCTTCCAATTATAAGGCTACTTGTAGAGCCTCAACCTGATTCTGGAACTTCTGTTGCCTCAATGGATACTTAAAATGTTGCAATAATGAGTTTATGAATAGTTTCCTATGTTGCATGTATGTTATGAAATATTTCAATTTACCTTTTAATCGCTTGAACTTCTAATCGATTTCCCAAATCAAATCTCCTCACTTCTGTTTGATTTCTATCATCTCATTCTTATATTGATCTTCTAAACTTGGTCCCTAGAGATCATTGACTAGTTCCTTCTTCACATCTGCGACAGTGTTCGATGTTCCTTGTGGATTGTTCACTACTAGACTCATAAACCAGTTGAGTGCATAGTTTCTGAATGTAATTGCAAGTTGAGCCACTTTTGCGTCTTTAGTTGTGACCTCTTTAGCTTCCCAAATATTTTTGCAAATAAATAGATGTTTCTGTGGGTCCTCCGAACCTTCTCCATGAAATTCTAGTAACCAAATAGTTGGATCTGCTCTGGCCATTGTAAAATTTGTGGTACTTCCTCTGCATGGTGTAGATAATTGACTACTTCTACCTGAACTTGTACTTCCACTTGAATTTTCACTTCTCCCTTAACCTATTGGACTCCTTCTGTCAATAATTGTTGGTTGTCTAAAATATTATTTCCTTTCTGATGTCTTAGTCACACATGGGATCATGGGTTCCACACTAATTCAGATCTGGAATTGAGTTCCTTCTTTTGCGTTGGACCCCTGACCTCTGGCTTTTCTGTCATATGATGTTCATAGGATTTCCTCAATCTACTCTGTAACACAAATATCTTCTACCTCTTCTTCATTACATTCCAAGCCTTCCCTCTCAATTATTGCTCTCTTTTTCCTATTTATCTTATATTGGTAGGGTCTTTCTTTGCGTGTCGTTCCTGCTTTGTCGATTATTTCCTATATCTATTCTTCATCCATCATAATTGGACCCATTACTTTCTTTTGCATACCTCTGTCCAGATCCCTCTCCATATCTCAGATCATCCTCAGTGTTTCCCCTAGTCTCCCCATGCGCGCATAGTTATCTAGATGTTAGACTACATTGCCATCACACCTTTATCATGCAACAAAATATTAATTGACACGTAGAGTGATCTAATATACCTTCCTCTTGGACCCTTCAAAAAATCATGCTCTGCAATAGTGTATATTTTGTAGTATCGAAACTCATTTACAATGAATCCTGCAATAACACTGTCTAGCCAGAAATCGACTGCGTGCGTGAATTTGCTATTGACTTTTTGTAGCTGCGCAATATTCTCAGTAGTCCATTCTACTAGTCTTATCCAATTAGTTAGATGAGTGTCCTTCAATATCAATATCTACTCCTGCAACAAATGTGGAAACCTCCTTAAGAACCAAACCAAACCTCCATAAGAACCAAACCAAACCTCCTTAAGAACCAAAAAAACATTTTTTTTTGATCTAAAAATGAATTCGATCCATTCTTTGGCTAAGAGATGTGCCTTTAGAGTATACCCTAGGCCAATGCCTCAATGCCTTTCCATCCACGACAATAAACAATCCATACCCACTCTTCTACCAAGGAATTTACCTACCAGAGTGTGACCAAACAGATCGAGAACTTGGTTCAACACAATTTCCTCCCCTACCCCTAAAGAAACCTCCCCTCTACGACTTTTGATTACCTTACTTTTTTTCTTCCTTCTAGGTCCTTCCTCCTCCTTGCACTAGCCTCCCTGCAAGTGCTCAATACTAACCCTAGACCCAACAAAACCAAAACCATCGATGTCGATTGGGGTATCAAACTGGGATGTTACCAGATTCTCTACCAAATTAACAAAGCATACTTTTGGGGTGGTCAAGGTTGCATTGAAAAGATCGCTTCTTGAATTAATCACATGCAATAAACCAAGATTTGAACATGGAGGTACACCAACAGACGTGGAAAGAGTTGGAGAGTCCTCATAATTGTCCTTTGTTTGACCAAATCGCACAGAGGTACCAACGACGTTGCCCTCTTCCATGCCACATATCCTAAACTCTGAAAGATAACTTTTGGCACCTTTGCTTAGATCAGGTGAGGATGCCTGATCAACACCTAATTATCGTGACAACCTCTTCACAAGAGATACAACACTTGATGGGGAACATAATATTTGGTCTACAGATAGTTGATCATCTGAATAATCGACAAAGCTATACCTCATCATCCATCTTATTTGGCAACAAACCCTCATGATTCCTGGTAATATAATCTAAGATGGAAAAATACCAACACATTCGACTGTAGTTCCAGAGTTTTAGTTCAATCTACATAGGGACACAAGTTTGCCTAAAAAGAAAACCTAAACGAAAAGATCAAAATGTCTTAAATAGTATATTTATGAATAACTTCTAAATGATTCAATGATAAAAAAATCTTACTCAATGATTTCTCTATAAAATTAACAAACATGTTGGTTATTCACCACCTATATTGTAACGCATTATATCTTTATAAAGATATAATAATAATAAATACAAAATAATTGTTTTTAAACAGTATGATAATTAAATCATTCATTTATTTTTATTTTTTTAATATATAACCTAAAAATTAGATTTTCCTTCCACACCTTATCAACAACAAACACCTTAATAATTTAAATATATGACTTGACTTTATGACAAAGTCATATCATAAACATTCACAAAAACTTCTTAATTGAGTCATATGTATTAGTTGAATTTTTCATTTTTTAAAATAACAATAATCTAGTTTTAAGGTTACTACCAACGGATAAGGGACCTTCTTCACGCAACTATCCAAGTGCTAAAGTCTACCAAGAATACACACCTTACCCCTTTAAATTTGAACTTGTGACTTTCGAAGTGTCACTTTGAAGATTTTCAAATAATTAAAAGAAAATACAAACTTTAAAACATTGAAAATAGATCCTAGACCGAAAAATTTGCATTAAAATGGGTTACATATTATTTTAAATCTCCTTCAACTTCTTTGTATTTTATTTATTATTATTATAATAAAATTATAAATATAGTTTTTGTTCTGTAGAAAATGTACTGGAGAGAAACAACCGTTGAATAGAAAGAACTAAATTCAGTCCTTTCTTCACCCATCTTCAAAGTTAAAGTTACACCTGTAGATTTGATTGGTTTCAGTGATTTACATTTCTTCCTCACCAATGAGAGAACGCCTCAACACCGAGCAAAGAATAGTGAAAGCATAGGTTTGTACTCTGCCATGAATATGGAGGCTGTTATTATTATAGACAGTGTAGTTTGTTGTGTCTAATGGAGTTCAGCTGCAACGCTGTAGTTGAATTTGGAATTTTAGGCTTGAATGGGTGTGATTCGGAGGTGATGTAATTAGAAGCTTAGCATTAAACAAACATCTGATTTTCCTTTTGTTACTTATGGTGTAGTCAGTCTGATGCAGGAAGACAAGTTTTGAGGGAAACTCTGGAAGCCCACGATAAGGGTGTTGTTGTTATATTTAAAATCTGCTGAAGCTTGGAAGAGCCGAATTCTGGACTCACAAATTCTAGAAACCCCAAAGCCAACATGTTTTCCAGGGTAAGGGTAATTTGCTTGTAAAATTTATCTGGATCTGCTGTCTTCTCTGTGATATATGAAACAGAGACATGATTATGTTTATGATTTTATTTTGAGTACTTATGAGTGCAGGAACAACCCCTCTTGATCAAGAACAGGCACATTGTTTCGAAGCCAGCTGCAGCAGCAAAGGGTAAATGTGTACCTTGAAAGCTTACAATATTTTTAAGTGCTAGATTAGATTACGCTATATTTCGTGGGGTGTGTTGGCTGAGTAGTATTCGTGCAAAATGGCAGGTCCTGCAATGGCAGCACCCAACCTTAAGGCGCTGCAAGCCAACAACAACAATAGGAGGCCCTTAGGAAACATTGGCAATCTGGTGGGAGGTCTGAACGCCCAATGCAACATAAAAAAAGATGGTGTCAGGAAGTAAGTTGTTTGATGTTATCAACTTATTTATTATTTATGAGGTCATATATAGTAAATCAATCCCTTGTAACAATCGGAGGGCCTTTGGAGACATTGGCAATCTGGTGGAAGAACTGAACGCTGAATGCAATATCAGCAAAGATGGTGTCAGGAAGTATGTTGTTTGATGTTTTTAAGTTCTTTCTTAGGTCATATATAGTAAAGCAATCCCTTGTCTCTTTGCGGTTGGCTTTCTCTTTTTGGGATTCTGTTGTTCTATTTGGTGGTCTCTGCCATGAATGTCCTATCCTAAACTTGTGGACTGTCTACTGTTTCAGGAGGTCTAGAGCAAACTTGGTTGTCAATGCCGACAAGGGAGCCAGTTCTAGCACTCAGGTAAGTTTAATAAGAGCTATTTAAGCAACCCGAAAGATTGTTTTCTAGTAGAATTGTCAAACAGGGTCTAGGGTTTTCTAAATGACAACCTCCAGGGAAATTGAAATAGCAACCTCTGTGGTGATCGACTTGTTTTCTTGATCTTCATGTCTAATGTTCTATTTTTCTGGACATGTTTAGTTTGTTTCTTTTCTTTCTATTCCAGGGATCTCATTCCATTATCTATTTTCTGTGAGTCCAAGCAGGGAATCTCACTCTTTTAATCTTTCGTTCTGATTCCAGCAATCCCAAGGAGAGGGTATTGTCGTCAGGGTAGAAGAAAAAGCAGGGGCAAGGATAGTTTGGGGAAACAAACGGAGCCGTACTATTAAAACAAAAGCTCAATATGCCACTGCTACTCAGTGGGATACTGCCAT
>ML797187.1:36249-48112 GCA_009831015.1 Picea engelmannii | reverse complement strand
TACTCATATCCTGTCCGAATTGTATCTAATACTAGACAAAGTAAGGATTGTGCACATCGAACTGTCTAGGGTGTATGCACATTTAGTTAACTTTCTGCACTGTGAGATAATAACATTTATTTGACTTGTTCCAGGGAATGCGCGCACTTCATGGTTGACTTCCATCTGAATGCAGAACGAAATAAGCTCAAAGCTGTTCATAAGAAGTATTCAAAGCCATTTTTTGGCTCTGTTGCTTCTTTAAGACCTGCCAACTTACCTGCGGGAACAGTTGCAGCCCCAGCAAATCGCAACTGTGCACACGAGATTTACTTCAGGAAGCCTTATTGAAAGTTGCCCATTCTTCCAATCGGGCGAAAACCTATCTGAACGTGATATTATTGTGTTGCTATTCTTCATTATATCTGAACGTGATATTATTGTGTTGTAGAAATGAATCTCTACCCTGTAATCTCATTATATCTGAACGTGATATTATTGTGTTGTAGAAAATCTCATATGAATCTCTACTTCTGTAATCTGAACAATGAGAACTGAAATTTGATCATGATGGGAGATCAGTGATGTGCTTAGAGGATGGAATCTATGGACTATGAATGTTAATCAATGAGTGGGATTGTAACATAATTAACTAAATCATATATGAAATGAAGCATGTTACAAAAAATAATTATGGGTGATTGTAGGTTGAAACAAATTGTGACTCATGATCGATATTATTTAAAGAATACCTTACAGACAACATGTGATGAACAGTAACTGCCTGATGTAAAAGGGTTGGGAATTGGTAGAATTTTTCATATATTTAGGATTACATGATTTGACAAATTAGCGTTATAAAAAAACCTTAGAGATAGTAAACATATAATAATTTGGTCTTAAGAATGTCAAAATCAAATGTTCACATGTAATTATGTTAGTGAATTTGAAGAGAGAGTGGTTGGTGAATTTGAAGAGAGAGTGGTTGGTGCTTGTTAAAATGGAAGTCTCAACAGAGACATTGCTTGGAAGTCACACCAGAGACATTGCTTGCAGGATAGTTACAAATTACAGTTGTTCCATTAATAATTGTAAATTAAAATTTAAGTGGAGGAGATTGCCATAAAAAGAAAGATCAAGATCAAGAATAAAAATAAGGGATAAAGAAATATATTCATTTGTAATTTATAAGATATCAATAGTAGTTAGAGAAGTGAGATAAAAGTTAAATTGTTTAATCATTTGATTAATTAACTCAAATTAACTGTAAAAAATCAGTTGAAAATAATACAAGATTTTGAGAGATCCTAACCTAAAGAACAAAAGTTCACTTTGAGAAATACATCTTCCTATCAGTTCTAAAGATGGGTTTAATAAGCAAATATAAAAGGGAAGTCCATAGTGCCTTCAAGAAACATAATGCTACCTATTCATTCACATGACAAGAAAAATTTAATTCAAAAATTCTCATAGATATCAAATGAGGACTATAACTGGTCAAAATTAGAAATGGCTAGATCTACAAGAAATCAACTCAAATTGTCAAGAAATCATTTATTAGGCCTGATTTTATAGGAGAACCAAAACAAAGAGGATAACGGGATTTTAGGGGAGATCCAAAACACAAATAAAGAGAATTTGGGAGATCCAAGATAGAGGATAATGAAGTGTTTAGTCATTTTATTAACTTAAATTAAATGTAGTAAATTAATCCAAAATAAATGAAAAACTTTGGGAGATTGTAATTTAAAGAATATAAGTCCAAGTTGAGAAAAACATCTAAACATGAAGTTAATAAACAAATATGAAAGGGAAGTTGGTAGAGATGTTAAGAGACATAATACCACCTATACATTCATATGACAAGAGAACATTTTTAAGGATGTCAAGCTAGGATTACAAGTCAAGATCATAAATTTCTAGATATATAAGAAATCAACTCAAATTCCTAGGAAATAATTTGTTAGGAGATATTATGGGAGATCCAAAACACACAAAAGAACCAAATTTTAGGGGGGATACAAGACACATAAATAAAGAGAATTTGGGAGATCCAAGAAAGAGGATAATGAGATTTTTAGAAGATTTATAACAATATAAGTGAAATCCATATTGAAAATTATATTTCTTTTCATGAGTGTTATTAAGTACAATAAAGAAAAAATAATTTCATCTATTTAAAAATTGGTCATTCTAAATATTTCATGCATTTTTATTATAGTTATGATTTTTTTTAAAGTATCGAATTGCACAAAATCTCTCAATACATTTATGGAAGTACAAATAGTCCCTTCAAGCAATGCCACACATTAATTCAATATCCACATAAAACAAAGATTACATACCATAATAAATATTAAAGTTTGGTAAGCAAAATCAAGTAAAATCCATGAAAACAAGTAGAGAGAAAATCAAGCACATAATCTATTTATTTATTTTTTTCCAAGGAAATGTGCTTGTGTAAAACCCTTTCAATACTTCCCCATGCTCCATGGATGGTAAGTGGGGTAAACTGTCGAACCCATGACCAACAACAAGCATGAAAATCTCATGTGTGACTCTAGACCAATTGAGGTAACCCTTCGGGCTTAAGCACGAATCTATCTATATACCAATGAAGATTAAAATCCATGAAATTAACAAATCAAATACATAATTTATCTATATACAGAATGAGGTGGATGATCTACATCAATAGTGAGAGCTCCATCACCCTTGCTCATGCAAAGATTGACGAGGAGAAGAAGCATATATGAATATTTATATCAGAAGAAATAATGATTAAGAGCCACAATGTGGCACACCTAACCATGGTTGAACAGTGCTCCCTTAATTCAACCTTTACTGACAACATAGTATTAGAGTTTTGTAATTGGGGCTTTTGGAGATTTGAGGTTTTCGATCTACCTTGGAATTTCCATTCAAAATTCACCTTGGACTCTTATCTTTGATTTCTCTAAGGTGGTTTCTTAATCTTCATCTGGAGTGTCTAATCTGTAAACAATTTTCATCTAGAGTATTTATAATTCACAAATGGTTTATGCTTCATCTGTCTCATCAACACAAAACCTAGGTGGAAATTAAATTTGTTCTCTATGATTAAACGATTAAACAAGCTTTTTTGTTGCTAATCACTAGCGGGCACAAGGATTTAGATTTGGTTGAAATACCAAAATTAGTAGTATGTTGTGCCATATGTCAATCCACAACACACTGTTGCATAATGTTCAAATCAACAAATCTAATTCTACCTACCAGATAAATGTAACACACTATTCTTCAACACACATCTTAACAGATTACAAGAACAATATAAAATAATTTACAATCAACAATATGTGGTGGCTATAATGCGTTATGTAGCATGGAAAGTGGGAAGTTTTGTCCATTCATGACAAGCAATCAATAAGATGCTTGACACTCTAAAAATATTCAAAATGCCAATTGAAATGTGTATATATACCCTGCTTTTCAAAAGGAATGATCCTCCCAATATTAGCAATAGGAGAAATCCCTTAACCTCTAATTGCCAATCCAACAACAAGTAAAGTTGAATTTGTGCTTATTGATTTTTGTCCATTGTGTCCTAGGCCTTCATGCTTTGGTTTCTATTGAACTACAATGGGGATCACAATCCCTTGGACTTTCTTGCCTAGCCCTTGTCACTTGTAGCCTATTTTCCTTAGTGTCTTGGAACCAATGCCTCTATGTGCTTTTCAAAATCACTAAAGGGCTCTTGAGGAAGGTTCTTGGAAGGAGAGCATACTTTGAATCTGTCAAGGTGGTAGTTTCTATAGTGGCAACAGAAGGGGCGTGCTTGGTTTCTTTGATAACTGCTTGTTGCTTCTTCAATACCTCTTCCTTCACTGCCAAATCTCGATATGGATAAGTAGTCACTTTGGTGAACCTTTCCTCTTGCTAATTATCCAACTGAGTAAATCTCTCCCCCAATGATCAACCCTTCTTTGCAAAAGGAAAGATCAACCCAATGTTAACAATAAGAGGGGTGCCTTATAGCCTCTAATTGTCAATCCAACAAGAAATAAATATGCAACTCTAGCAATGAAAATTTCAATCCAGCAACAATAACATAGATTGATCTAGTATCAGAGATATCAATTCCCACATAAAATAAAAAAAAATTTCATTAGTGGTTAAGAATTGAAATGCCTTTAAGTCTCTCCCTCTCTCTATGCTACCTCACAACTGTGAATCCCTAAATAGTGGCACATTACCCCTTAATTAGGGAATATTACACTAGTAATGTTATTTTATTTATGTCGGCTTAGGTCCATTAGTTGTAATTGTACCTCCTACTCTCCTATATATAACAAGGAGACCTTTTCGTTTAGAATCATCTTGTACTTGGACATTTATGTGGTGTATAAAGAGTTTCCCCCCTCGAAGAGGTTTATTATCTGAAACTCTCTCTTTTTCAAGGCATTGAGTACTTATTCTGAGGTTTTTCTATGCTATATTGATATTTGGTTCTTAACAGATGGTATCAGAGCTCAAGGTTTTGGGGTTTCGCTGCTACATATGAGACACCTTGGCATTTTCGCTATAACGTTTTTTCTATGACATTTCAGAAGGGACCCCTTGGAGGATATTTAATAGACAGATCAAGGTATGTTGGGTTAAAATTTCATCTCTTGTGGCCTTATACTTTCGGAGATACATCATGTGTAAGATATGGTTCTGGAATCATCTTGAATTGAGTCATCGCGGAATTTTCACTATAAATTTTTTCTGTAACGTTTCAGGCCCTGAAATCCAGACATTATTCATGGAAATTATTAAGGTATCTATGATACAAATTTCATCTTCTGGGTCATCTTACATTCGTAGATACACCATGTGGAAGATAGTGTATTTGACTAGTCCTATTGACTAGTCTCAAGCAGGTGTCCCAGGTATCCAAATTGAGTGATATCATTTGCATTGGGTAGTGGACAGTCCATAGTATTTCTGGTACGATTTTCATAATTTTGTATCTATTCTTTTTTTCGGGGAACGTTATACAAGTGAGACCTCCTGGAAAGGACAAAAATCAACAAGTTGTGGGGAAGTTACCATAAATTCCACTTGGCACATCCAATTTTGATAAGACCTGTGGAATTGCACAAAAGAAGTATCATAGAACTACAAAAAATATTTTTTCATACCCAAAACTACTGAAACTTTGGAGATACAACAGAAGAAATATTGTCTAGCATAACTACCTCAAAATCAAGGTTTAAAAGTGGTACTTGATCAACATGCCACCAAAAAAGAGACACTCTACACCAAATAAGCCTCCAGACAGTCCTACTTGGACTCTTGATGAAGGTGAATAAATGAGTAGGGACAAATGAATTACAAAAGAAGACAATGACAAATGATGAACTACAAGGGATGATGGATTCAATTGAAGCTAAATTGGAGGCAATAATGGATACTAAGATGGATGGTTTAAAAAGGGAGATCATGGAAGGATTGAAAAATTTCCTAATATAGAGGACACCTGAAATTGAAAATGTATCCCATGAAATTCATGATGACACAAGGAAGATGAATCAAGAATGGAGAAACTCCAAGTTTGGGTTGAAGACCAACCACGTTCCTAAGATCGATATGAGGAAGTTTGATGGCAAGGACCCAATCACATGGATACTTCAAATGCAACAATTATTTGATCTACATAATGTGCAACATACAAAAAATTTACAAATTGCTTCTTTATATTTAGAACCCAATCAATTCGTATGGTATCGATGGCTTTGTTCCTGCAAATCGCTCGTCACTTGGACAATTTTCACGAAAGAAATGATAGCACACTATGAGGATACAAGGAGCAATACCTTCTTTAGCCTATTGATCAATCTCAAGCAAAAGGGTTCGGTTACATAGCACATTGAGAAATTCCAAAGATTGAATATAAAGGTAATAGATATTCCAGATGAGCACTTGATTGATGTATTCATAGGAACTTTAAAGGATAACATTCAACACGAGGTTTGCCTTTGGGAACCCAAATCATTGAGGAATGCATTTAGGGTGGCAAGAAATGTTGAAAGTAAAAATATGGCTATGACTACTAGAAGGACCAATCCTAACATCTATCGAGAGAATAATGCTCATTCTTCTAAAATACCTCAACCTAGAAGGTTGACACCTCAGCAATTGGAGGAAAGAAAAACAAAAGGTTTATGCTTTAATTGTGACAGCAAGTACAGTAAGGGACATAAATGTGGTGAGAACAAATTATTCTACATATATTGTGAAGAGGAAAAAGAACAAGAACAAGAACCATCTCAAGATGAAAACGTAGAAGCGATTTCTTTTGAAGAGTTGACTCCCACAATATCGTGTAATGCATTGGTTGGAATTAACACTCCTCAAACCCTCAAGATCAAAGGATTTATCAAAAATAAAAAGGTAATATTCCTAATTGATTCTGGTAGTACTCATAATTTCATTCACTATAAATTAGCCAAAGCTCTCAATTGCTTTGTATATCCAATGCCAGAGTTTCAAGTAATGATTGCAGATGGAGGAACTATCAATTGCTCAGGAAACTGCAATAAGATCAATCTTACTATGGGGGAATATGTAATGAATAGTCCAATGATTGCTATACACATGGGTAGTACTGATGTCATTCTAGGAATCCAATGGTTACAATCGTTAGGAAAAATGGCTTTTAATTTTCAAGAACTTTTCATGAAATTTTCATTGGAAGGAAAAGAAATTGAGTTAAGAGGTATCACAGGGAAAACCAGTAAGGTGATAAGCTCTAATGGCATGACAAAATTATTGAAAAATGGGCATCAAGGTGTTATTGCACAACTATGCTCACTAGATGTTCAAACATCTAAGCCATCTATTCCCCTAGATCTCCAAGGGATCATTGGTAAGCATTCCAAAGTATTTGAATATATTCCCAAAGGTCTTCCACCCACTTGAAATCATGATCATGATATTCACCTAATTCCTGGGAGTGTTCCTCCTAACATCAGGCCGTACAGATACCCTTATGCCCAGAAGAGTGAAATTGAGTGTATGGTTGAAGAAATGTTATAGGTTGGAATTATTAGACCTAGCCAAAGTTCTTACTCTGCACCAGTGGTAATGATATTTAAGAAAGATGACTCATGGCGTATGTGTCCAGATTATAGAGAGCTCAACAAGATCATTATTAAAGATAAGTTTCCCATTCATGTCATTGATGAATTGTTATATGAACTATATGGATCAATCTATTTCACAAAGTTGGATCTCCATTCAGGGTATCATCAAATTATAATGAAGGAAGAATATATCCCAAAAACAACATTATGAACTCATGAAGGGCATTATGAATTTTTGGTCATGCCTTTTGGCCTTACAAATGCACCTTCCACATTCTAAGGGTTGATGAATTCTGTTTTCAAGCCCTTCCTTTGAAAATTTGTGTTATTATTTTTTGATGATATACTAATCTATAGCAAGTCTTGGGAGGATCATGTGCGACATGTTGACAAGGTGCTACAACTACTAAAGGAGCAACAACTATATGCCAAACCGTCCAAATGTTTCTTTGGGGTGAAGGAGGTAGATTATTTGGGTCATATTGTATCTGATGAAGGTGTCAAGGTAGACCTTAACAAGATTAAGGCCATGATGGACTGGCTGATTCAAAAAAAATTGAAGAATCTTAGAGGATTTTTGGGTTTGACAGGTTACTACTGCAAGTTTGTTCGGAACTATGGGAGAATAGCAACACCTTTAATGACACTAACTAAGAAGGATGCATTTTCATGGACTCCAGAGGTAAATAAAGCTTTTGAACAACTTAAATAGGTGATGTGTAAAGCTCCAGTCTTGACCACACCACACTTCACAAAAACCTTTATTGTGGAATGTGATGCCTCGGGAAATGGCATTGGTGTTGTCGTAATGCAAGAAGGAAGGCCCCTGGATTTTGAAAGTTGACCACTCAAGGGAAAGGACTTACACAAACCCTTTTATGAGAAGGAAATGATGGAAATGCTACATGCATTGAGGAAATGACACCCTTACCTAATAGGTAGGCACTTCAAGGTCAAAACAGATCATGATAGTCTTAAATATTTCTTGGAACAATGTCTATCTTCAAAAGAACAACAAAAATGGGTGACCAAGATATTGGGTTATGATTTTGAAATCATCTATAAAAAAGGAAGCAAAATGTTTTGGCAGATGCACTCTCAATAAAGGATGAAGATGTTGAGGCCTTTCTTTGTGCTATCTCGATCATCCAACCCGATTGGATAATAGAAGCGACGGAGGAATGGAAGAATGATGAAAATGTGAGAACTCTCATTCAAAGGTTGCAGCAGGATTCTGGTGCATCAGATACATTTACATGGAAAAATGATTCACTATGGTACAAAGATCGCTTATATTTATGTAAGAACTCCCAACTCAAACAAAAGGTACTATTGGAATTGCACACCTCTCTGGTAGGAAGACACTTGGGATTTTTTTGGGGATGGCCTTAAAACTGATATTCAAAGGTTTATGGTAGAATTTTTGGTTTTCCAACAAAATAAGGTGGAAACAATTAAGACCCCAGGTCTTTTACAAACATTAGCCATCCCAAGTCAGCGTTGGGAGGAGGTTTCCATGGATTTCATCACAGGGTTATTGAAGTCTGAAGGAAAGAGTGTCATCATGGTGATTGTTGATAGACTGACCAAGTACGCACACTTTTTTGCACTCTCTCATCCCTTCAAAGCCAGTACAGTTGCCACCGCATTCATAGAGACAATTAAAAAACTACATGTAATCCCAAATATTATTGTAAGTGACAAAGATCCTATCTTCACTGGACATTTTTGGACATAATTATTTTCTTGTTTGGGTACTCAATTGGCTCATAGCTCATCCTATCATCCTCAATTGGATGGAAAACCCAAGATAGTGAACAAATATCTTGAAGGCTACCTTCGTTGCTTTGTCTATGATAAACAAGCACAATGGTTCAAATGGTTACCCTTGGCATAATGGTGGTATAACACTTCCTTTCACACTGCAACAAAAATGACACCATTTATGGCACTCTACGGATACCACCCTCCTTCCATCACTTCTTATCTAAAAGAAAAATATAAGGTTCAAGCAGTGGACGATCACATCGAGCATCAACAACAAGTTCTCCAAATCTTAAAGGACAACGTGACCATGGCACAAAATCGCATGAAACAACAAGCATATCAACATCGTAGTGAAATAAGTTTTGAAGTAGGGGATTGGGTATTTTAAAGACTACAACCATACAAACAGATGTCTCTCAAGCAAGCCAAGAAGGATAGTAAATTATCACCAAAGTACTATGATCCTTATAAGGTGTTGCAAAAGATTGGTACTATGGCATACAAATTGGAGTTGTCTGCATCCTCACGAGTACACCTAGTTTTCCATGTTTCATGCTTAAAGAAGGTTATAAGTGACAAGATCCTAGTTCAAACTATATTTCCAAAACTTAACGAGGAAGGAAAAATCATATTGGAGCCTAAATCCATCACTAACAAAAGAATTTGCCAGCTGAGGAATAGATCCATTTTAGAGTATCTCTTTAAGTGGAGGAAACTTCCTACTGAAGATTCCACTTGGGAAGATGATTCTTTTATACAGAAGCATCCAAAATTACTTAAGTGTTGCGGAAAACACTTGTCTGACAGGGAGGGGCATGTTAAGCCCTAAATAGTTTTGCATTATCCCTTAATGGCGAAATACTACATTAGTAATTTTATTTTATGTATGTTGTCCTGGGTCCATTAGTTGTAATTGTACCTCCTAGTCTCCTATATATACCAAGGAGACCTTTTCATTTGGAATCATCTTGTACTTGGACATTTATGTGGTGTATAAGGAGGTTGCCCCCTCAAAGAGGCTTATTATCTGAAATTATCTCTTTTTCAAGGCGTTGAGTACTTATTCTGAGGTTTATCTATGCTATATTGATATTTGGTTCTTAACAACAACACATATTTATATGAAAAAAGGGGTTAATTACCCATTACAAAAATGACCAAAACCCTAACCCACTAACCCTAGGTGGATTATGTTTGTCCACTTTCTAACTCCCTAATTGCGGCTAGTCCAATATCCAAACATTTTCCTTGTTGATCCGCATCTTTATTCCTTTCTTTGACTTTCTTGGTTTTTAGGTGCTGCTTTTACTTGTTTTTCAGTGTGCACTCCTTTTTTGGTCTATTTCCTAACTACCTCATTAATTACCATGCTTTTCCCTAAAATGGCCTGCTCCAACAGGCCCCCAACAATCACCCGTGGCTCGTCTCGAGCCACTCAGGTAGTGTATGCTTCATGTACTGACTTCTTAAGCATCTAAAACTTGCTTGAAATTTGTTCAACTTGAGATTTTACTTGCGCGCACGTTTCTGCAATAATCTCCATAGTTTGTGAATTAATGTGCTCCTTCAACAGTTCCCCACTCTCCAAGCCAACATGTTCAATCTGACCCTTTGTTGCATCAATATTAGTAAGAATTTGTTATGTGCCTTCTTGTAGTGGTTCAAATTGTTCCAACCTTGACTTCTTATCTTCTTGTATAGTCTTCAGCTCTGCCTGCAAATTCTTCATTTCTTGCACACTATTCAACCTGTCTGGTATTGTCATTGCTTTATTCTTTTGCTTCAGTTCTTGCGTCACAATATTTATAGGGTTATGAAGAAGTGAAAATATTTCATAGTCCATTGCACTACTTCCCCTGTGACACAATATATCAAATGTATCTATTCCTTCTTAGGATCCCTCTTAGCATGGATCCACATGTTGTATATTGAAGCTTGAAAGTTAGCTATTCCTTGGTTCTCCCTCACCACTCTTGGCGTTATTTTCCATGTGTTTTCCAATTTCTCCTGCATCTCATCATGTTGGCAATTTCAGTTAACAGAAAGCAAGTTAGCGTATACTTGTCATTGATGGCAAGTACAGTTGTGGTTGTAGTGATGACAATAGCAATGAATAGCAGCACAGCAATAATCGGGAGGAGAAGAGTCAGTGACCGTAGGATCTTATTCAAATTTCCCGAAAGAACAAAAGCCGTCAGATCTGCAGAAGTTGCAAGGGAGATAAGCCATCAGAGATACGGGGATCGGGATTTGATATGTCAAGAACACAATGCATCAAGAACTCCGAAATCGCGAAATGTGATTTCGCGAAGTGATCATAGCCGTTGGATAAGAATGAATCTGATCCGTAGATCATATCCCTGTTCGGAGTTTCGGGGTTCGGGTTTTGGTATTGACAAAAACCTTGAACATCATACATCGCGAAATCGCGATACGCGATTTCCCGATAAGAGGTATAGGCTGTGGGCCACCCAGGAGTCAGTGGAGGACAGGTGTAAGGTGTACAGAGGAGATCGGGAATCGGCATATCGCAGCTCTAGGGAACATATGCACATTATCTTTGTAAACCCTGAAACCCCGACGAGTGGTATGGTGGTGGTCACTTGATAGATGGTCATATGGGCATATAGCCAGAAGGGGCTAAAGCTCGGGAATGAGCACATCGGGGATTGTAGAATCGGGGGTTCCAAGTACAAGTGAATATTGACCGTGAGAATGCCGAATTCACGAAGGGTGAAATCCCGATGGATCAGACATCGATCGGAGGGCTGTTGTTCTTCCTCACTCATTAATGCTTCAGTTATAAATCAGTTAAGTGAAACCGACTGAGAATGATGAATTCGTTAGCGTTTCAGTTGCCAAGACAGATGTCGTTGGATCTCCCATTGGAAGGGGAAGTGGAATCGTTAAGGAATGGAGTATAAAAGAAAATGAAGAAGACCGAATTAGATTGATGGTTCTGAATGAAAAATGAGTAAACAGTAAGAAAAAGAAGATGAGCAGAGGAA
>ML797187.1:2232-18741 GCA_009831015.1 Picea engelmannii | reverse complement strand
AAATGAGACATAGTACATAGATTTTCCCAATGATGGGACCGACACAGGTCCAAAAACATCACTGTGAACTAGTTGTAAAATTCCTTCTGCCCTTGTTGCACCATAGGGGAATCTTACCCGATTCTGCTTCACATATAGACAATGTTCACAGAAATCAAAATCCAGAGAGTAGTTAGACATTCCTTCAACCATACCTTTACCATGTAGTAGTCGAAGACCCTTCTCTCCGATATGCCCTAGTCTTTGATGCCACAACATAACCTTTTCTCTAGAGACTGTAGGAGTTCTTTCTTCTTCAACTCCAATATCAAGAACAATGGAGCTATTACACCCATCACTAATTGTGCTTCCTATTATCTTATACAACGTTCCAAACCGAACTCCCTTCATCAACACCATTGCTCCTCGAACCATCCTGCAAGTTCCCCTTTCAAAAATTGTTTTTACCCCTGCATCTTCCATTTTGCTTATAGAAATCAAATTTCTGGCCATACCTAGGATGTGTAGAACACCAGGGAGTGTTCTAATCCTTCCATCTATGAGTCTCAACTTGACCCTTCCTCTTCCTATGATTTTGGTTGTCGAATCATTACCTAAGAAAACATTACCTCCATCATACTTTTCATATTCGCGTAACCACTCCCTGTGGGGAGTCATATGAAAGGATGCACCAGATTCAATCAACCATGCCTCATGATATGCATGTGTGCTTGAAGAGGCCAAGTACACAGCCCCTCCTTCTTCCTTGGAGGTATTTTCTTCTGTAGAAGAAGATTCTTCGGATCCCTTCTTTTCCTCAACTTTGGATCTACACTGCTTCTTGTAGTGCCCTTCTTTTCCACACCTCCAACATACCCTTACAAACTTTCCAGGAGATTTAGATCTACCCTTAGACTTAGATCTCCCACTTGATAAATTAGATCTATTTCTTTCCTAGGAACGTCCTCTTGCAAATAATGCATCTGTGCTATGTCCTTCCATATTCTTTCGTCTCATCTCCTCCGACAACAAGGATGAGACCACTTCTTCAAACTTCAAAGAAGTTGTATTACTACCTATGGCCACAACTAGACTATCCCACGAGTCTGGTAAAGAACACAACAAACTAATACATTTATCTTCATCTGAAATTTTAATCTCAACAAATACTAACTGACTTACCACAATATTGAAGGCGTTCAAATGCTTTGCCACCGAGTCTCCATCTCTCATCCTCAAGTTATACAACTTCTTTCTCAGGAATAGTTTATTTACCAAGGACTTAGACTGATACAACTTCCCCAAATTTTCCCATAAATCCTTGGTTGTAGCTTCCTCTGACAGATTTAGTAATACTAAATTGGAGAGACATAGTCGGATTGTGCTCTTTGCCTTCCGATCCATCTTTTTCCAGTCATCTGCAGAAGTTCCTGTAGGTGCAGTACCTGGATCTACCGCGATCCACTAATCTTTGTCCACCAAAATATCTTCCATCTTGAGCTTCCACGGCTCAAATTTTTTCCCATTAAACTTCTTGATCTCCATCTTCGAATTGCTTGCCATTTCTTTTCACCTGAAAAACAATATCGCAGATCTCCCACTGTAACAAGGCTTATCACAGTCCCGAGCCAAATCCTTGACCACAAAGGTGTCCCCCTGAAGCCAATAAAGCTCTAATACCAAATGTAAATTCTAACCTCGTACAATGTCTACTGTAAATAGATATTCAGAAAAGATACAATGGCAAATAAAAACATTACACATAGATTTTTCCCCTGGAAACCCAAACCAAGAAAACCGGCATATATTATATTCATTCATAGAATTACATTGTTTACAATACAATATACATATAGGAGCCAACGGCATCCAAAACCCTAATCCAATGACCTGGATTAGTCCAAAACCCTAATTCCTTAACCGGAAATAGAAAACCATCGGCAAAAACCATGTGCCGAAAAAACCACCTAAATACATGACACGTTTCCTGAGGTAGGTGTCACGTTTCCCGAGGCAATTTTTTTTTTTTTTTCTGAGGGCTCCGCCCCCCTATGCGCCTAGCGCATATGCTCAGAAACTGCTACTCATGCAAAGAATATAACACATACCCAACAGTAACTTCCTCAACCTGCACTTGGTCCTCTGATTGTTGCGCTGGTTCTACTACACAGTGTTGTACTTCATCTGACTTTGTCCATTCATCATCGTACTCATTCATTTGTACCTATGGTTTTTTTATGCCTAATCCAATTTGTTGCATGGGGCTTTTCTCTGTGCTAAGGTTTTGTGTTTCACCCCGTGGATCGATATCCATTTGCTTTGTCGCTGGAATTTTTTGTTCCTACTCCTCTACAATAGTGGGACTAATCGACTCGATTATTGGGGAAGGAATGGTATCAAAATCCACCACTCCTTTAGGATCAATTAATTTTTTCCCATCGGTTGTTGTGTCCTGCTGAGACCTCGCGATACTTTGTGTTTTCCTTACGACCCGGCTAGGAGCTCCAATCTTTGATGGCACCATTTTTCTAAATATGGATTGGTTTCTCAGAATCGTAACTGGATACCTCAGAATCACCTGCTCACATTTAAATTTTAGACCTTGGCTCTTGGTTAAACAAATTCACAATAAGTCTTCTCAGTTCACTTTTTATGCTTTTATAGGTCGTGCCATAAATGCTCTAGAGCACTGCTTTTTTCAATCATTGCTTTTTCCTTTTCCAATTGTCTTATGTATCAACACGCTGCATTTTCTGCATGGTCCCATTTCACTGGAGAGTAGTGTATTCTTGTTGTTTCATACCAATTTCTATCTGCTGCGCATTGTATTCTTTAGCTGCATATTTAACACTTATCCATCTACTGCATATTTTTGTATTTTTCTTGTTTTTCCATTTTTTTTCTTTTTTTTCTTATTTTCTTTTTATCTCCTACTATATACACTAAGTACAATTGTAATTGTCTGCGCTACATCTAATAAGGGTTATTGGGTCGAATTTCCCTATACAATTTCAGTCGAATGCCATTAACCAATCCTTGAATCTCTTTTCCTGCTAGATCATGCAACTGTAAAACACCTCTGTCTGTAATAGATTTTATCTCATATGGCCCTAGCCAATGCATCCTAAATTTCCCTGGGTGTTGTAAGTACTTGTTGTCATAGAGGAGAACCATGTCTCCTTCCTTAAAGTTTTTCTTATTAATGTGTCTATCATGCCAAGCTTTGTCTTTGTCTTTCTGTACTTTTTGATAGAAACCAACCATAATCATGTCCTCTTCTAGTTACATGATTTGAGACAATCTTTCTTTAGTTGCACCTCTTTTTGTCATGTTTGTAATGGCTGCAATGCACAAACTAGGTATCAAATATTCCAAAGGGACTACTACATCTTGACCATACACCAATCTAAAAGGTGTCTGCCCTGTGAGTTTCTTGCATGTGGTTCTATAGGCCCATAATGCTGCTGGTATCTTCAAATCCAAATCATCTGTGTTTACATTGAAAATTTTAGTTAGGGCATTCTCCAATATTTTATTAAATGCTTCCATTGTTCCATTAGCCTGAGGATGGTATGGAGTGCTCTTCTGATGGTGTACTTCAAATTATTCAGTCATTGCTTGAATGGTATTATTGATAAAATGAGTTCCCTGATCACTCATCAGAATTCTAGGGAATCCAAATCTTGTAATTACTTGTTCAAACATGAAGTGTGCTACAGTTTCAGCACTACAATATTTTACTACTGTTGCTTCAACCCATCTAGTTAAATATCATGTTGTTGTAATGATGTACCTTGCTCCTGATCTTCTTGTTGGTGGATTGATTGGTCCTACAAAGTCAATTTCTCATTTGTCAAACACTTTAAGAGTTACTTGAGATTTTAAGGGAATCTCATCCCTCCTAGATGGCTTTCCTACCCTTTGACAGACATCACAAGTTTGGAAATACTCCTTTGCGTCTTTGGAAATTGTTGGCCACCATAGTCTTGCACGTAATATCTTCTACGTAGTGGTTTTTCCAGCATAATGTCCTCCAATTATTCCTTCACGTGCTTCTGCTAAGATGATAGGACGTTCATGTTCCATGACACATCTCCTTAGAATTTTATCTGCACCTAGATTATACAAGTGTCCTGCAATAAGTTGGTAATATGCAACTCTAACCACCAAATTCTTCTTATGCACAATGTTGTATTCCGTTGGGGAAAATATTGTACTAAAAAATTCAATGATATCAGGAAAGTATTCATCATCAATATGCATTGAAAAGAGTTGTGCATCAGGAAAATTGTCATCCAAGCTTCTTGGTTATTCTCCATTAGTTATCCTGGACAGATGATTTGGCCATGCATTCAGTCTTCCAAGTTTCACTGCTACTTCAAAATCAAACTCTTGAAATAACAAAAACCATGTACATATTCTCCCCCCCAACACTGGCTTGTTGAACAGGTATCTAAGAAAAGAGTGATCTATGAACATCTTAAAATGTTGGACCAATAAATAATGTTTGAACTTTGTTAATGCATATACCATAGCCAAACCTTCTCTCTGTTGTAATATAATTTTGTTCTGACTTTGATAGTTTCCAACTTGCAAATGCTATTGGGTGATCTATATCACCTTCTCATGGATGTGTTAATATTGCTCCAAGTGATATTGAAGAGGCATCCACATGAACATGGAACTCTTTTTACCAATATGGAAACACCATAATTGGTGCTATCACCATTTTCTCTTTAAAGTTGTCCAAACTTTGTTGGCACTCATCATTCCACTGAAACTTGATATCCTTCTTTAACAGTTTTTCCATGGGCGCAGTAATATGTGCATAGCTCTTTATGAACTTTCTATAGTATCTTATATGACTTAGTGTAACTCTTAATTGATGCACTGACTTAGGTGGTGGTAAATTAGAAATGACAACAATCTTTGCAGGGTCAAACTACAGACCTTGTTTACAAACCAAATGCCCTAGAAAAATTCCAAATGGTGTGTTGAATACACATTTCTTAATATTCAAAGAGATTATACATTGTCTACACCTGTTTAGAATTAATATTAAAACTTCAATATGATATTTTAATAGGAAAAATACCGTCCAATCCTCTAGATAAACCTCTAAACATTTATGTATAAAATATTTAAATGCAACTGCCACTACTCTTGAAAAGATAGCAGGGGAATTTTTCAATCCAAATGGAATCATTGTGTATTGATATGACCAACATTCTGTAGCAAATTTAATCTCATGACAATCCTCTGGTGCTATTATGATTTGGTGATACCCTGAAAATCCATCTGTGAATGACTATGCTTCTTGTCCTCCTACATTTTCAAAAACCTAATTTGTAAATGGAGTAGGGAAGGGATCATGCAAACATGCATCATTCAAATTCCTAAATTCTACACAGATCCTTATCCCCCCTTTTTCTGTGTCCTGAACTACCATAGGGATAATCCACTCAAATTCTTCAACAGGGTCTATTATACCAACCTCTAACATTTTATCAATCTCTGCCTTAAATTTCTATTTATATATTGGATTTAGCCTATATGGTCTTAGTCTTATTGGTCTGACATCTAGTTGTAAATGAATCATCATTTCTCCAAGTTCTCCTGCTAGCCCTTTCATTTATGAAAACGTTGTTGGAAATAGATCAATATATTCGCACAATAATTTTGTTATTATTTCTACTGTCTAGTAACTTGTCCCAATAGTCACCAATACTTGAAATCTTTGGATTCTCTTCTGTTCCAATATTTACCTTCTTTATATTCTATGATGCAACAAATTACTCTGACTATAATTGTGGGCCTTCTACTTCTCTTTCGCCTTCCACTTCTACTTCTCTTTCGTCGGGTCATCTTCTACGACACGATAACAATGTAACAATTGTCTGGTTGTATGTTAGTTCTGATTCCAATAAGATGTTACAATTTGAACTTCAGGTTCGTAAAAATGTTTTCTTTTATCAGCTTCAGTGTTGCATCCATCACTGGATTCTCATGTTCAAATGCAAAGGTGATCACAAAGTTCTGCTGCAAATCTTTCCAATTTCTAGTTCCTCTGTGTAGTTCCATTTATGTATACCAATTTCTTGGTATGACTTCCAATGTATGGATAAAGTGATGTGGCCATTCTTCGAGTCATAATAATATCCATTGGGTTATGCATTTGTCTACATGTTCTCTAGGCTGTCCTCTTCCATCATATTTCTCCATGTGTTTATTCTCCTGTTCTACGCCAAATCTGATGTGCAGTAATCTTTTGCATTGATACCAATCATGGATCTTTTCTTTGTGAGTACCCCACTAACGTGTAGGTGTTTCTTTCAAGGAAATATATAAAACCAATAACCTTTGACTTTCCAGGACTTCTAACTAAAACTTTGTTAATAATTCTTCCAAACCATTTTTACCATAAAAACTTGGAGGTTCTCTTACCTCTGTGCCAACACATCTTAGTTGCAGATGTAACTAGGGTTTCTGATTTTGCAACTACAACAAACCATAATCCAACTCTTTAGGCACCTTAAGTGAAGCCTTCGACCTAATTTCTGGATATTCTAGTGCGCCCTAGCCTAGCGCACCCTCTGGTGCCCTCAATCGAAAAAAATGTCAAGTTTTTGTTTTTGGGTCAAAGTCAAAGTGTGACTGGTCAAATTCAAAGTTATAGGTTGAATTTTGGTCAAAAATGATTTTTGTGGTCAAAGTTGAAAATTTTGGGTTTCTAGCTTGTTCTAATCATTGAAACTTTTTTTTTCTAACTCTTATTGTCAAGATGGTGTCTAGTTTCAGATTAGAAGACGAGTTGAAGGATGAACGATGCACTTGTATATTCTTTTCAAGTTATGTGATCCGGAAAATCATGAGTGTGTTTGCAAGGGATCTACAAGATACGTTGTCCAAGAAATGAATTTAGTACATTCAGAGGAACAAACACACCCTCCCTAGAAGTGAAGGCTCCAGGTTTGATTATTTAAAAATTGATATGGCATTATTATGATCTTATACTACATCTTGATATATTAAAGTTATGATCATTATACTAACCCCTTAATACTATAGATACACGTGTTGATCTCCTCTTTACGAGATATTCTTGTTATTATGTAAATTCTTATTGTTTATGAGATGAATTTGATCTCCTTTAGGAGATGTTCTTGGTTACTAACCTAGACTCTAGGCAGGATATCTTCCATGTAGGATACCATGTATATTATTTTGTTCTTGTTTCTTGTTCCAGGAAGGTTACAAGAGATAAATATGAGAGGGAGTTAGACTTAGAGGGTGTCAGTGATCGAGAAGAACCCAACATAGTTTCGTGACACTTTGCAGAATGCTAAGGGGCATGCAATAGACAGAAGTGTGGTTTGAGGATTCTCTCAAATAGAGGGAGTTGATTTTAGAGTTTGAGATGAAGGATCTTGACTAAATATATTGGGATTGGAAGAGTGGATGACACCAGATGATATATTCAGTGAGGATATTGAAGAGGTTTGGCATTATGGATAGGAAGTCCATGGCCACACCTATGACGACACATCTGGGGAAGTTATGTGACGGGATAGACATTTTCATTGCATCGAGCACCTTGTGCTAGTATATGGTTGAGCCATGATCGTATTATTGGGTTACATTACAACATGCAGGTACCTATGTTGTGGCACAAATAGATATGATTGATCTTCGATGATGAAGTATGGCTATCAGGATATATAGTTTTTGGATTGGGAGTGTAGAAAACATATCTAGTACCCGGGGTGCTACTTCAGCTTTGGACCGAGTAGGATTTCTAGACAAGAAGGGAAGTAGATATTTGTAGCACCTAGTCATATATCATAGCTAGTGACGCAAGATATGAAGCAGGGTGAATTTTCGAAGGATATTGCAGTACTTCATCAGAGACATGGTGCAGGAAAGAGCAGTGAGGCTCCATCACTTGTCCATAGATGAGAAGATAGCTGACATTTTCACTAATCCTCTATCTGGGACAAGCTTGGAAGGAATGAAAATGTTTCCTTCGGGAAGTATTGATGATTGTAGCATTGTTTCCATATTCCAAGATTGATTAGATGGACTTGATCATGTGCGAATAGGTCCAGATGTAATCTTCAACAGATTGAAGATTCAAGTTGTTGCTAGATCTTCTATGTGTTAATTGCATCGAGCCTTGAAAATCTCACAAGTAGGTTTGTAGTTAACTCATGAGTAGGGGAGTAGCCAAGATAAGAATAGAGCCGACTCTATCTCCACACGAACTGGACTGCATACCAAGGGAGATAGGGAACATCTACATCCAGAGTGTATGTACTCCAACATAGTCTTCAACGGACTGAAGACTCAAGGTGCTTGAGGTGCAATTCCACATGTCCAATAACATCGAGCTGAATGCATTCACAAAGTGATCCTATGCGAGGATCACCATGAGGTGTTTGTGGCTCCGATGTGTTCATAATTCTTGTCATGGGAATAAAATGACCTGAGGTGCTAGACACACGTGTCCGATAGCATCGAGCTAAATGCATTCATGGAGTGATCCTATGAGAGGATCAACTATGAGGTGAATGTGGCTCTGATGTGGTCACGATTCTTGTCATGGGACAAGAATGAATCGAGGTGATAAACACATGGTGGTGGATATGGATCATCAATATAGCTAAATGAGGCTCATGGATATTGTGATATTGTCTATGACATAAGAATACCAAGAACAACTACAATGATATATATTTGATGATTTCTACCAGATGATGTTGATAGTAATGATGATACTTATGAGGATAGTCGCGACATGGGTGTAGGCATGGGTGAGCACATCATATGGGTGTATCCCATGATGATGATGGTGACACATACTACGCAAATGTTGGGTACTCATTTTTGTGGTGTCCTACTCCCAAATACTGCGCAAATGTTGGGTACTCATTTTTGTGGTGTCCTTTTGTTCTGCATAAGGTACACCAGACAACTTCCCTTTTCTCCTTTCCTTTGTTATGATTCAACTTAAATGTCATATTATTGAGATCCTCTCTCAGTTATTATATAGTTGGATCTATATGTTTATACCAATTCTCTTCCAATTATAAGGCTACTTACAGAGCTTCAACTTGATTCTACAACTTCTGTTGCCTCAATGGATACTTAAAATGTGGCAATAATGAGTTTATGAATAGTTTCCTATGTTGCATGTATGTTATGTGATATTTCAATTTACCTTTTAATCGCTTGAACTTCTGATCGATTTCCCAAATCGACTCTCGTGGCTTCTGTTTGATTTCTATCATCTCATTCATATATTGATCTTCTGAACTTGGTCGCTATAACTCATTGGTTAGTTCTTTCTTCACATATGCGATAGTTTTCGATGTGCCTTGTGGACTGTTCACTGCTAGACTCATAAACCAGTCCAGTGCGTAGTTTCTAAATGTAATTGCAAGTTGAGCCACTTTTGTGTCTTCATCCGTGACATGTTTAGCTTCCCAAATATTTTTGCAAATAAATAGATGTTTCTATGGGTCCTCTGAACCTTCTCCATGAAATTCTTGTAACCGAATGGTTGGATTTTCTCCAGCCATTGAAAAAATTGTGGTACTTTATCCGCATGGTGTAGATAATTGACTACTTCTACCTGAACTCGTACTTCCACTTGAATTTTCACTAGTCCCTTAACCTATTGGACTCCTTCTGCCAGTAATTGTTGGTTGTCTAAAATATTATTTCCTTTCTGATGTCTTAGTCACATATGGGGTCACGGGTTCCACACTAATTCATATCTGGAATGGAGTTCCTTCTTCTGCGTTGGACCCCTAACCTTTGGTTTTTCTTTCTTATGTGGTGCACAAGATTTCCCTAATCTACTATGTAACACAAATATTCTCTACATCTTCTTCATCACATTCCAATCCTTCCCTCTCGACTATTTCTCTCTTTGTCCTATTTATCTTATATTGGTAGGGTCTTCCGCTACATGTCGTTCCCGCTTTATCCATTATTTCCTTGATCTATTCTTCATCCATCATAATTGGACCCATTACTTTCTTCTGCGTAACTCTCTCCAGATCCCTCTCCATATCTCAGATCGTCCTTAGTGTTTTCCCTAGTCTCCCCATGTGTGCATAGTTATTTAAATGTTGGACTCCATTGCCATCACACCTTTATCATGCAACAAAATCTTGATTGACATGTAGAGTGATCTAATATACCTTCCTCTTGGACCCTTCAAAAAATCATGCTCTGCAACAGCGTATGACTTTGTAGTATCGACTGCAAACTCATTTACAATGAATCTTGTAATAACATTGTCTAGCCAGAAATCGACGACGTGCATGAATTTGTTATTGACTTGTTGTAACTGTGCAATATTCTCAGTAATTCATTCTACTGGTCTTATCCAATTAGTTGGATGAGTGTCCTTCAATATCAATATCTACTACTACAACAAATGTGGAAACCTCCTTAAGAACCAAACCAAACCTCCATAAGAACCAAATGAAACCTCCTTAAGAACCAAAAAATCGTTTTCTTTTGATCTAAAAATGAATTTGAGCCATTCTTTGGCTAAAATATGTGCCTTTAGAGTATGCCCTAGGCCAATGCCCCAATGCCTTTCCATCCACGACAATAAACAATCCATACCCACTCTTCTACCAAGGAATTTTCCTACTAGAGTGTGACCAAACAGATCGAGAACTTGGTTCAACACAATTTCCTCCCCTACCCCTAAAGCAACCTCCCCTCTGAGACTTTTGATTACCTTACTTTTTTTCTTCCTTCTAGGTCCTTCCTCCTTGCACTAGCCTCCCTACAAGTGCTCAATACTAACCCTAGACCCAACAAAACCAAAACCATCGATGTCGATTGGGGTATCAAACTGGGATGTTACCAGATTGTCTACCAAATCTACAAAGAATACTTTTGGGGTGGTCAAGGTTGCATTGAAAAGACCGCTTCTTGAATTAATCACATGCAATAAACCAAGATTTGAACATGGAGGTACACCCACAAACGTGGAAAGAGTTGGAGAGTCCTCATAACTATCCCTAGTTTGACCAAATCCCACAGAGGTACCAACAACGTTGCCCTCTTCCATGCCACATATCTGAAACTCTAAAAGATAACTTTTGGCACCTTTGCTTAGGTCAGACGAGGATGCCTGATCAACACCTAATTATCGTGACAACCTCTTCACAAGAGATACAACACTTGGTGGGGAACATAATATTTGGTCTTCAGATAGTTGATCATCTGAATAATTGACAAGCTATACCTCATCATCTATCTTATTTGGCAACATACCCTCGTGATTCCTGGTAATATAATCTAAGATGGAAAAAGACCAACACATCCGACTATAGTTCCGGAGTTTCAGTTCAATCTACATATGGACATGAGTTTGCCTAAAAAGAAAACCTAAACCAAAAGATCAAAATCCTCAATAACCTCTTAAATAGTATATTTATGAATATCTTCTAAATGATTCAATGATAAAAAACCTTACTCGATGATTTCTCTATAAAATTAACAAACATGTTGGTTATTCACCACCTATATTGTAAAGCATTTTATCTCTATAAAGATATAATAATAATAAATACAAAATAACTGTTTTTTAACATTATGATAATTAAAGCATTCATTTATTTTTATTTTTTTAATATATAACATAAAAATGAGATTTTCCTTCCCCACCTTATCAACAACAAACACCTTAATAATTTAAATATATGACTTGACTTTATGACAAAGTCATATCATAAACATTCACAACAACTTCTCAATTGAGTCATATGTATTAGTTGAATTTTTCATTTTTTAAAATAACAATAATCTAATTTTAAGGTTACTACCAAGGGATAAGGGACCTCCTTCACGCAACAACTATTCGAGTGCTGAAGTCCATCAAGGAATACACACCTTACCTCTTTAAATTTGAGCAGTGAATTTAGTACATTCAGAGGAACAAACACACCCTCCCTAGAGGTGAAGGCTCCAGGTTTGATTATTTAAAAATTGATATGGCTCTAACTATTATGGAATTATTATGATCTTATACTGCATCTTGATATATTGAAGTTATGATCATTATACTGACCCCTTAATACTATAGATGCATTTGTTGATCTCCTCTTTACGAGATATTCTTGTTATTATGTAAATTCTTATTGTTTATGAGATGAAGTTGATCTCCTTTAGGAGATGTTCTTGGTTACTAACCTAGACTCTAGGTAGGATATCTTCCATGGAGGATACCATGTATATTCTTTTGTTCTTGTTTCTTGTTTCTTGTTCCGGGAAGGTTACAAGAGATGAATATGAGAGGGAGTTAGACTCAGAGGCAGTCAGTGATCAAGAAGAAGCCAACATAGTTTTGTGACACTTTGCAGAATGCTAACGGCATGCAGTAGACATAAGTGTGGTCCGAGGATTCTCTCAGATAGAGGGAGTTGATTTTAGATTTTGAGATGAACAATCTTGACTAAATATATTGGTATTGGAAGAGTGGATGAATCTAGATGAGATATTCAGTGAGGATACTAAAGAGGTTTGGCATTATGGATAAGAAGTCCATGGCCACACCTATGATGACACATCTGGGGAAGTTGTGTGACGAGATAGACATTTTCATTGCATAGAGCACCTTGTGCCAGTATATGGTTGAGCCATATTTGTATTATTGGGTTACATCACAGCATGCAGGTACCTATGTTGTGGCATAGATAGATATGATTGATCTCCGATGATGAAGTATGGCTATCAGGATATATAGTTTTTGGATTGGGAGTGCAGAAGACAGATCTAGTACCTAGGGTGCTACTTCAGCTTGGGACCGAGTAGGATTTCTAGACAAGAAGGGAAGTAGATATGAAGCAGGGTGGATTTTCAAAGGATATTGCAGTACTTCATCAGAGACATGGTGCAGGAAAGAGCAGTGAGGCTCCATCACTTATCCATAGATGAGAAGATAGTTGACATTTTCACTAATCCTCTGTCTGGGACAAGATTGGAAGGAATGAAAATGTTTCCTTGGGGGATTATTGATGATTGTAGCATCGTTTCCATATTCCAAGATTGATCAGATGGACTTGATCATGTGTGAATAGGCCCAGATGTAATCTTCGACAGATTGAAGATTCAAGTTGTTTCTAGATCTCCTATGTGTGAATTGCATCGAGCCTTGAAACTCTCAAGAGTAGGTTTGTAGTTAACTCACAAGTAGGTGAGTAGCCCAGATAAGCATCGAACCGACTCTACCTCCACAAGAACTGGGTTGCATACCAGGGGAGGTGGGAACATCTACATCTAGAGTATATGTACTCCAACATAGTCTTCGACGGACTGAAGACTCGAGGTGCTTGAGGTGAAATTCCACATGTCCAATAACATCGAGTTGAATGCATTCACAAAGTGATCCTATGCGAGGATCACCATGAGGTGTTTGTGGCTCTGATGTGTTCATAATTCTTGTCATGGGAATAAAATGACCTGAGGTGCTAGACACATGTGTCCGATAGCATCGAGCTAAATGCATTCATGGAGTGATCCTATGAGAGGATCAACTATGAGGTGAATGTGGCTCCAATGTGGTCACAATTCTTGTCATGGGAGAAGAATGACTTGAGGTGCTAAACACATGGTGGTGGATATGGATCATCAATATAGCTAAATGAGGCTCATGGATATTGTGATATTGTCTATGACATAAGAATACCAAGAACAACTACAATGATATATATTTGATGATTTCCACCAGATGATGTTGATAGTAATGATGATACTTATGAGGATACTCATGACATGGGTGTAGGCATGGGTGAGCACGTCATACAGGTGTATCCCATGACGATGATGGTGACACATACTACGAGGTATAGATCTAGTGTTCTCTAGCGGGTTGTGGCCCCTAGACAATATTGACAGGTCCACATGGGTCCAGCCATGTGTGATATGATGATCCTACCTATAGAATGGTCTATAAGACTATGTGAGTCTTTCCCATACCATGTGAATATGGATGGATATGTTTGATACCATTAATACCTCCCTAAATAAGAGGGAGTGTTGATATTATGGTAGTTGCAGGAGGTATTAACCCCCATATGTAACCTTTGACTAGAATAGAATATTCTGGAAGCAAGAGAAACCCTAAACAGATGTGTGAAAACCCTATAAGACATGTCAACTCAGCATAATATATAATATTAAGATATTATCCTCCAGGAAGACAATTTGGACTAGACAGGTGACAGAACCACTATAAATAGAGGACATACTGGCTCATTTGTTCATGCAATCACACACTCTCATTCATCTAGAAACAATGCACAAGTTTGGAAGAGGAGCAACAAGAACTGCAGTTGCACAATTTTCTCTTGTTTAGTCTTTCTGGTATTTTTTATTGTGCACTACCCTGGGAGAAGGTGCCCCCTCTTGGTTATATGTTGGTTATGGTGTGGCTTCCTAAAATCATTATTTATGTCAAAGGTTAAGGTGCTCGGGGGTGGATTTATGCCTATGGTTGGGTGACAATGGTGTAGCATTGTCTATGGTTAAACGAGCACATCAACATTATTCTAACAAATCATTCAATAACTCTAAGAAATATACCATAGGGTTTCATAGATTACTTACCTTTTCTGAAGATCGACCCCTTCTAGGATGATCATATGGATGAGGCATATCATATACTGGCACATCATATCCCGAATGTACATTTGAAGTATAAGCAATATTCTTCTGCAAAATTTCTTGTCCGACGTGCTTGAATGTCTCTTTTTCCTTGTGCGCATCAAAATGTTGTTGAGGTGTTGTATTTTTTCTATCCCACTGGTGTTGGTTCTAATTATGATTTGTTTCATCTTCTCTTGTTTTGGTTCCACCTCGAGTAACTATATTAATTTTTTTTCCTTCATCTTCTCTAGTTTTCGTGGATATCCATTGAACATTTTGGTTATTCTAATTCCTTTTGTCCTGTATTTTTGTCAGAAGTATAGGACAGTCTTCTGTAGTATCATCTGTAGTGCGACAATACATTCAAATTGTTAGTGGTTGTGGACAATCCCTTAGATAATGTCCAGGTTGGTGGAAATTGTCCCAGGTTATTGGTCCTCTGCCTCTTCCAAATCCTCCTCTTCCACACCCTCCTCTTCCAAATCCTCCTTTGTTTCCTTGATTGTCTATGCGCGGTGTATTATACTATGGTACTTGATTATATTGAGGTGGAATTGTAAACTACTGTGCATTATTATACTATTGCACAGGTGGACCTTTCATTAGTTCAACCTGCATCCTATAGACATCTGAGGTCCTTTCCTTCATAAGTTCCATGGTTCAACAATTCTTATCCTCCTGTCCTACATACTTGCAGAAGTTGCTGAATGTACTTTTAGGCACTGTTTGGTATTTTTGCATTAGTAGACAATGATAGGGATCATGTCCAAGTGTCTTACAGAGTTCACACCATAATCCTCCTATGGGTAAGGGATTCGACAGTCCTACTCCCAAATACTGTGCAAATGTTGGGCACTCATTTTTGTGGTGTCCTTTTGTTCTGCATAAGGTACACCAGACAACTTCCCTTTTCTCTTTTCCTTTGTTATGATTCAACTTAAATGTCATATTATTGAGATCCTCTCTCAGTTATTATATAGTTGGATCTGTATGTTTATACCGATTCTCTTCCAATTATAAGGCTACTTTCAAAGCCTCAACTTGATTCTACAACTTCGGTTGCCTCAATGGATACTTAAAATGTGGCAATAATGAGTTTATGAATAGTTTCTTATGTTGCATGTCTGTTATGTGATATTTCAATTTACCTTTTAATCGCTTGAACTTCTGATCGATTTCCCAAATCGACTCTCATGGCTTCTATTTGATTTATATAATCTCATTCATATATTGATCTTCTGAACTTGGTCACTAGAACTCATTGATTAGTTCCTTCTTCACATCTGCGACAGTTTTCGATGTTCCTTGTGGACTGTTCACTGCTAGACTCATAAACCAGTCCAGTGCGTAGTTTCTAAATGTAATTGCAAGTTGAGCCACTTTTGTGTCTTCATCCGTGACATGTTTAGCTTCCCAAATATTTTTGCAAATAAATAGATGTTTCTATGGGTCCTCTAAACCTTCTCCATGAAATTCCTATAACCGAATGGTTGGATTTTCTCTGGCCATTGAAAAAATTGTGGTACTTCCTCCACACGGTGTAGGTAATTGACTACTTCTACCTGAACTCGTACTTCCACTTGAATTTTCACTAGTCCCTTAACCTATTGGACTCCTTCTGCCAGTAATTGTTGGTTGTCTAAAATATTATTTCCTTTCTGATGTCTTAGTCGCACATGGGGTCACGGGTTCCACACTAATTCATATATGGAATGGAGTTCCTTCTTCTACGTCGGACCCCTAACCTCTGGTTTTTCTTTCATATGCGGTGCACAAGATTTCCCTAATCTACTATGTAACACAAATATCCTCTACCTCTTCTTCATCACATTCCAATCCTTCCCACTCGACTATTTCTCT
>ML797186.1:237448-256923 GCA_009831015.1 Picea engelmannii | reverse complement strand
AGGCGGTTGACCAAACACTTACAGTTCGAGAGGATATTCTTCGTACCCTTAAAGAGAACTTGGTCATGGCACAGAATCGCATGAAGCAACAAGCAGATCAAGGTCGCTCTGAACGTCAATTTGCAGAAGGGGATCAGGTGTTTTTGAGACTGCAACCATACAAGCAAACTTCCCTCAAGGTCGAGCAGTGTCAGAAGCTAGCGCCCAAATTTTATGGTCCTTATACAGTTCTCAAGCGTGTGGGACAAGTCGCCTATCAGTTAGCTCTGCCCAGTCAGTCAAAGCTACATCCTGTTTTTCACGTTTCATGCTTAAAGAAGGTGATTGGAACTAGGTGCCAAATTCAAACCAACCTTCCCGAGTTAGATGAAGAAGGATCCATTTGGCTACAACCAGAAGCAGTTTTGGACCAACGTGAGTGTCGCCTGTGTCAGTGAACCATCAAGGAAGTGCTAGTCCAGTGGAAAGATACAACTCCAGCAGATGCCACTTGGGAACCAACTACCATTCTGCAATAGTTTCCACATCTCAAGCTTTGAGGACAAGGTTGTTTTTAAGGGGGCAGACATGTTAGGGTCCTAACCCGCACATAGGTAGATCAATATATTCGGATGTAATAAAGGTCAATATTAATAAGGCCTTTCAATAAAATAGAATAAGGCAGATGTAAGAAGACCTAATAGAAGCTTTCGCTTCTAGAAGGATCTTCCTCTAGATGCTTCTCTTGATAGACATATTTAGTATAAATAAGGGTCGAGGATATGAAAACCCTAGCTTGGAGATTATTGTAACATAACACTTCTTGACTAGAGGTTGCCCCCTCGAAGAGGCCCGTGAACATTGCTTTCTGAATCAAAGTGTTATTTATGTTGTTGTTCTTATATCATTTATGTGTTATTGTGGAGATTATGCTGGTTATATTACTGTTATTCTGCCATTTCTAGAATTTTAGTTCTGTTCTGCATACTTTTTAAATCTGGTATATTACATCATCACTGAATATTAAGCATTGGCTTGGCCTCAAATAGGTTTTCTAGGAGATCTTCACTCAATGTGTATTTGTTAAGAAGCTCATGTTTCTTCTTCTTTTCAACCATGTGCTCGATCGTTTTCTCATCCAGAAGGGGTAAATGGGTAACAAGCACTTGCTCTCTATGGCATTGGGCATATCAACCACGTTCCATTCTCCGTGGATAATATGTTTCCCCCATTTGTCTACCTCTCCTTGGGATTCTTATTCTCTTCATTCTTGAATGCAAGAAACATATTCAGTGTAGATTGTGCCTTCACTTTATCATGAACTATTTTTCTACTAAAAGACCCTAGAGCTTATTAAAGCCCTTGCCCATAACTCTACAAAATACAAATAAACGATACGCAAACAATAATAAATAAGCAAATCGACCTCTATAATATGTGTTTAGGCCATGACCATTTGCACCATTTTAATAAATAATAAAATAAAAGTTTTAAGCTTTTGTCTAGGTTGCCATTGGATTGGACTTTTGGGATGTATGTATTTTTTGATGGGTGGTGATGGGATGCAAACCTACAAAAAAGTCAAATGGTGGCAACTACCACTACAATTGTTAATAGATGTTGAATTTTCTGATTTTCAGATCCAATAATTATTGCCTTATGATTTAAATGCTATTGTTATCAAAGAATAATTACACACTGAAAATCTCAACAAGACTTAGCAGACTTGATGAGAGGTTGTTGTAAGTAAATATTGTACAAGATGATATATTACAATTAAGGGGCCCAATATATTTACTTGGGCAAGTGCCCTTTCATTAATGGACGTGTCTTTTCCATTATTGTATTTTCATTTATTAATTTATTAGTAGTTATTAATTATGTGTGTGTGTGTGTGTGTTGATGATTATTTCCTCACATGCACGTCTAATTAATATAGATCACTCCATCCTGGAGCAGGTGTTACACATTATTTTGGTCACTCCTGTGATCAACTGACGATATGTGCATAACTCACTTCTATGTTCCCTAAAGAGACTAAATGAGACTTTCTCCATGAGAAAAGTGAATTATCTTTCTTTTCTTAAAAACCATATCAAAGGAGATAGTCGCACCCTGCTAAATGCTTAGGGTGCGACAATTCTTGATTGTCGCATGCTGCATCAAAATTGGACTATGGCATCGTCGCATGCTGCCTATGCATAGGACAGAAACGTTGGTCCTCCTTACATCACTAATTTGAGCCTTCAAGTAGCCATTTTCGCAATTTCATGATGTCTAAACTTATCGATAAGTTGGGTCTTCGACATGAAAACTCAACCCCTTACTATCCACAGGCCAATGGCCAAGTTAAAGCAATCAACAAAGTTCTAACTACTATGCTTCGATGGATGGTAGGAATTCACAAGTCAAGCTGGCACACAATGCTCTTTTCAACATTATGGGCCTATCGGACGTCCGTTAAATCTGCCACAGGGTTCACACCTTTTCAGTTAGTATATGGTTGAAGCTATTATGTTGATTGAATGTGAGATCCTATCTTTGAAACTAGTTGTCGAACTTCTCCCTAACACCATAGCTGAAGAAGAACGTCTCTTGTATTTAATGCAATTAGATGAGACTCGTCATGACACTGCATTAGTCATAGAAACCCAGAAGAAATGTGTCAAAGCTCAATATGACAAGCATGTCAAACCACATGTTTTTTTTAAGGCGATTTGGTTCTCCTTTATGAACAAGATCGTGACTTATTGGGGGCCATTAAATTCGAGCCGATGTGGCGTGGCCCTTATATCATTAAAAGAGTGTTGGAGAAAGGGGTTTATGAGCTAGCAGATTATGATGGAATTCCTTTGGCTGAACCTAGAAATGGGCTTTACCTAAAGAAGTACTATGCTTAATATATTCTTTGCATGAGTGCTTTGTATTTTTAGTGTATCATACTCTAGTGTGTGATTTTTTTGTTTCTTGTTATGCTTTTAAGATGCTTACTTTGCCTTGTGCTTGGTTTCCAAATGTCAGCGTCCTTTCTACCCTATATCGGCTTTGTTGATGGTGCTAGTCGCAGTACTCAAAACCTAGCGTCTGTTGCATTGGCAATCTATGCACCTATGGATGAGTTGATCAGTGTACACGGTGTTTGCCTTGGTCGTGCAACTAACAATATCGCGGAATACAGTGCAATTATCGAGTTATTAACTAACGCCATTTCATTCGGCATCTGTCATCTTATTGTACGTCTTGATTCGCAACTAGTGGTACTGCAATTGAGTAACATTTATTCCATTCAAAGTCCTACATTGTTACGGGTATACTTGAGAATTTGCCTCTTGGAAATACATTTTGATTATATTGAATATCAACATATTCCTAGATGTCTAAACACATTAATAGATGCATTGGCTAATTATGTTTTAGACAGACATTTGCGCCATTTATAAAACCAAACACACATTTAAAAGACAAGTAAGTCGGTAGGAGTTTTATATTACAACGTCAAAACTTACAAAAAGTGTTTCTCCTGAGACCAAAATGTCAAAATATTGAAGCACATGGCTTCATATACATATGCATCAAGGATGTTTCTCGCTATAACAAATGACTGCCCGTACCACTCGACGGAGCAGTCGACCAATGGATGCTAACATGCCAGCTGTATGGCGTTTGTAGCATCGGGGCAACTCGTCCACAGTGATGTTGGGGATGTTCATGGTCAATCCCTCAAGGTTCTGTTCGATCTCCTCGAGATCCTCAGTTTCCACCCCTCAACCCACCATTGTGCCTATCTCTCCATGTCTCTGGATAGGAGAGGATCTTGGAGGCCTGAAAGGCGCCACATCTGCATTATTTAGAGCACTTGTTTAGTCTCGGATAAATAACAAAAAACATTTTATAATTAAAATACCAAAAACAACATATAATGAAAAAATCCTTCTTACCTATCTCTCCCCACTGAGAACCCTCAGGTACCAAGTCGGGATCTCCACAGAAGTCAATCCCGACATATGCATAGTACTCAACCATGACTAGTTGATCCCTCAACCAGTGGAAGGAAGCTTGGTCATATGTAACGATTGGCACACCACCATGACGCGCCATCAAATCTACCCATCTCTTCATTCGAGGATCATGTGGAGTGGGTATTCCCCATTCCACATGCTTTAGGTGCAAAACGGGGACCCTCTCTAGGAAGAAGGATACCAAAATAGATCCATACCTGAATTGTTTCAATCGACAGGTCCTACACTTTGTCAATTGTTTCTTCATGTTTTTTAGAAGACCCTCGCACCAATTGAAAAACCGGGGCTCCATACACTCGACTACATACTGAAAATGGCTTTGTAAATCCATGTGAAAAGCCGCACTCCCTACCATCCGAGTGATAGTATAGAGGATAGTTCTCAAAGGAAAATCTTGAACATCCTGTATGGCAACTTTTCCACTATGCTTCTATGTACTAGGTACGTAGTGATGTGTTACATAATAATCCATGGGTTCACCACCACCTCTGCTTCCCGATAGTGACACCCAAGAGCCTCGATGAGATAACCGAGTCAAGAAGTAAATTCCATCAATCTCTAAGGTGAGTGTATTCACACCCACATGAAAATCTTATTCATTGGCGTCCCACATGTGGACTAAGTATTCCAATAGCCTCAATTGGGCTCTCATGCCTTGAACTTTGAAAAAATTCAGCAAGCCACACTCCCGGAGTGCCATCACAGTGCCCAGATCATTCTCGACAAAATAATCTTCTTCCTCGTGCTCCCGTTCCCTCCACTCGAGCATAATGACTGATGAAAACCTGCAAAACAACATTAAAAGATGATTAGTTTCATCAAAATTTCAAAGTTGGGGGTTTTCCTAGCTCTATCTCTCTTTTTAAATTTTGAGTTGCGGTCATCGCAGGGGCTCTTTTTCCCACAATGCGGCGTCGTCGCACCCCAGTTGTTGAACCCCTATGATGATTTGGAATCGTCGCAGTTCACGATAGGGTGAGTCTACGATGATCGCAAAGCGCAATAACCCTTGAAAAATTACCCATAACTTAGAATTGAACCATTTAAAAATGAAAAATTTAACCATGAAAAGAGAGAGGGGAAGAAGAATACTTACTTCATGGAAGTGGCTCGAGAAATCGTCCACCAGGTGCTCCAGAATCGTCACTTGAAAATCGAAGGAAAAAGGGGGTTTTGGGCACTAGTTTGGTGAAAATACAAATTAAATGGTAAATGGACTAGTTTTGACCTATTTTATTCATTTTTACCATTTTAATTTTAAATAAAATTAATTTTAAAATATTTTTACCTATGCCCTAAACCTAATGAACTTTGCAAAGTGTCTCTATTACAGATTGAGAGATCTGAGGACCGGACTTTTGATATGGATCCTTCCTTTTTGGTCGTTTTTGCGTTTTTTTATGATGTACATATACTTTTAGGGTTTTTCATGAAAAACTTTGAGCATGGTCTTTATTCTTTCTCACGCTCGTGAAACTATGAGAATGTAATCGAGTAACCTTTTATCGTTTTTTTTGGACTCGTAATGGCAATACGAAAACGAACCCTATGGAGTCTCCTTTAAGCTATTTTCAAGCTCCTTAAACATGAAAAGACAGTCGAGCAACCTTATTATTTTCATGCTCGTAAAAGTATTTGAAGAAAACGTCTGATGAGCGATTGATTATCTCTTTTTCGGTCTCGTCAGACTAACTTACGAAAAATGACATTTTGGAGTTTTCTTTAAGAGTTTTTCAAACTCTCTAAACATGAAAAACCCTTGAGTTTTCTTTCTCTGGACTCATAAAACAAGCATTGAAAGACCCATATGGGACCGAACCACTCCTTCCTAGGGTTCGTTAAAAATACTCTGAGGGACTCATCCGAAGGATGAGCTTACATTACAAGCATATGTTATCCTCCTTAAGCTTGCGTAAAAATAAAGAGGTACTCGCCATAAGTGGTGGGGGAAAATTGGGAAAGAAATGTATATCTATATCTGTGTTAGTGGCAGTAAGTCGCTCTTGAACATGACACCTCTCTTTATCATTGTATCTTGGTTGGGAAATCCATTTGTCTCTCATTTGACCATACACAAATCCATATGTTGGGTCCTCCTTGAGTCAATGCTGGAAAGACATTTGTCGTGTCGTTCATATGTTCAAGAGAAGTTCAATCTAAATAAGCCTTCTATCGAGTCGACCATCTACAGTCCTCAATTATTACCATGTCTGCCTTCCCTTAGTCAGTCCTGTATCACTTTATGATTCGATCTACTTCAAATATGTTACATATTTCGTGTCATTGATGGGGGATACATTAAGTCCCTCCCGTGACGATTATTTTCATGTTGACTTCAACTCATTATCCGAGAATTAGACTTAGAAATCATTTAGTACCTTGGAACTTGCATGCCTCAATGGAAGGTCTCCTCGCTTTCAACAGTGGGTTCACATCATTATCCCTTGATTGGAAGATTTCATCGAGTGTTCGACTTCAACTCATTTGTTCACATTCGTTGGATTGTAATAGAGTACCTTGGGGGTCATTGACTTCAATGGTGATTTCCCTCGCACTTGTTAATGGTATCCATTAATGACCGATAATCAAGTGGTTTCTACAATGTTCAACTTTGCCACCTGTAATCACATGGCTGGATTCGTACTTTGAGACGGTGGAAATGAAGACCTTGGATCTCACCATATCAGTCTAGGTTGAGATGGAGTATTCATAAGTCTGTATTGACACATAGATCCACCGTGTATGTCTCATGGCTATGTCCAAATTTGAATTTTTAGAGCATAGATCCACAGTGCATTTCTTGTGGTTATGTTGAATCATGATGACATGGATCCACAATGTATGTTTGGTGGCCTTGACTCACTTAACACTTATGATTAGAATCACTTGTAGTCTGTGTATGGGAATGCCTACCTCAGAAGATGGTATATTATTATGCAGATGATTGATTGTTTTTAGGTTCCTAACCGATGTCCTCCTTGTTTTTGACAAACACATTCTACAAAGTATTTCAGATGTCACAAGTTCCAACTTCATACTTTAGGGGGCATTCTATTACACATTATTTTGGTCACCCTTGTGATCAACTGACGATATGTGCATAACTCACTTCTATGTTCCCTAAAGATACTAAATGAGACTTTCTCCATGAGAAAACTGAATTATCTTTCTTTTCTTAAAAACCATATCAAAGGAGATAATCACACCTTGCTAAATGCTTGGGGTGCGACGATGCTTGATCGTCGCATGCTGCATCAAAACTGGATTGCGGTGTCGCCGCATGCCACCTGTACATAGGGTGCGGTGATCCTGAAACAAGAGAAAAAGATGAAATTCACGAAAGTTCTAGAAGGGAATCTTCTAGAAGATGAGGTGGCCTCCGATCGGTTTGTATCTTACTCGCTTCTCTGATTTAGTGGGATCATCCTAATCTCTTCATCCATCCCTCTTTTACTCTATATAAAGAGGGACCTCTCATGGGAAAGGCTAAGCTTGCTTATGCATGAAGAATTATGTTGAAGAATGTACTTGTGATAGCTTTGCTTTAGCTTTCTAAGTCAAGTTGTGAATACTCTTCATCAAAAGCATTGGAGACAAGGTGTGTGTGTTGAAGCAAAGGGCCATTGGAAGAGACATTGCAACATCAAGGCATAGGTTGTATTCTCCACTTTCGTTCAATATAATGTAGTAATACATTTCTTCCCTATAAATGTGTCTCTACTTTTATTGTATAACTCCTTAATCTTATACATAGACTTCATTGGAATATATATATCGTTGTTCTCTCTCTTTGTTGGTTTGTTCTTCTTAACAAGTTTAACATCCCGTAAATCCAAATATGGAGCAAGGACAATACTAGCGAATATCAAATGTCGTTTAAATGGTATGTCATTTGTCCCTCTGTAAACTAGTTTACATTACAATGAAATCTAAGGAGAAACTTGTATTCTGCCCTGTTTTGTTCTAGCTTCTTATTGAAGTTAGGGAGATTAGTTTGTGTCTACACTTACCGATTTGTCTGATAAAAACATGCAATGTAAAAGCACCTCGATTCTATCCACTCCTCGTCAGGAGAAATACTACGCCTAGGTCATTCACCACTAGCAAAGCTTCATGAGTGAATGAATCATTTCCCTTGGTCAAATCAACATGACCAATCTAGGAGAATGTATGCTCGATGATGCTTACCGAAGAAACATCAACATCCTAGGCCATTCACCATTGGCCAAATCATCATTGCCCCATGAGTGAATGTATCATCCTCCCTTTGTCAAATCAACATGACCAATCTGGGAGAATGTATGCCTGATGTTGAAACATCAACACTCCCTCTCATCGAGGGAGACATTCTGCATCACGCCAAGCTTGTCTCTAAAGTATACAAACTTCTCCCTAAACAGAGGCTTGGTGAGAATGTCCGCAATCTTCTCATCTATGGATATGTACTGGATCTTCACTGCTCCCTTTTGCACCATGTCTTAGATAAAGTGATATTTGATCTGAATGTCCTTCGACCTGTCATGAAATATTGGATTTTCTGAAAGATTGACACAACTTTGATTTTCACAATGTATTAAGGTCGTCTCTAGGTCATGATCAAATAGTCTTGCAAGAATCTTTTGAAGCCATATTGCTTCGTGACTTGTGACATTGGCTGCAATATACTCCACTTCTTCTATACTAAGTGCTACAAAAGTCTACTTCATGCTAATTTAGGATATCATAGTTGATCCTAAGTTGAAGCAACACCCCGAGGTGCTCTTTCTATCCATTGCACTCCCTGCCCAGTCAGAATCAGTATATCCCTACAACCTCACTTCATCGCCTGAGACATATCTTAGACCATATCTAATTGTACCACATAGATACCTCAACACATGCTTTGTTGCAACCTAATGGAAGTGCCTCGGCTCAACCATAAACTGGCTCAGGGTGCTCACTGTAAAGAAAATATATGGCCTGGTGTTAAAACCAGGTACATCAAGGATCCAATCAATTGCCTATACATAGTGGGATCCAACAAATTTGAATATGAAGTGGAATCACTCAACTTCTTCAGATTTTTCATCATAGGTGTAGCCATGGACTTGCAATCCATCATATCGAATCTACTCAAGATCTCAACTATGTACTTCTCTTGTCTAAGGAAGATCTCACATGGTCTTTGCCACACCTCCAATCCCAAGAAAGAATGCATCAAGCTAAGATCCTTGATCTCGACTCATGGGCCAATTCCCTCATGCGCTCGACAATGAGCCTTCCTGCCCCCATAAGGAACAGATCATCAACATACAACACCAAGATCAAAGGATCGTCATCGACAACCTTGTAGTAAAGGTTGGGATCCACATCACTCTTGGTGAATCCCATACTCATCAAGTATCCATCAATCTTGGAGTACCATGCCTTGGGTGTCTGCTTGAGTCCGTACAAGGCTTTTTTCAATCTGCAAACATGAGACTCCTTCCCATGTATCACAAATCCCTAGTGTTGCTCTATGTTTGAAACATCCCCACTATAATCCCCAGTTTAATTAATTCTTATGTAGATATAATGTGTGGCTATGGCCAAAGCGATGTAATATGTGAATTGTATTTCAATGTTTTAATAATAAAATGTGATGCCAACTGCCAAGGGGGACATAGACAAGATATGGGGGTTGAATTAATCCACAAGAGAGGGGAGTGTCTAGGATAATGCCAAGAGGGGTCTAAGGGGAAATACCCATGTTTATTAATTTAACCCATTTTCCTAATTTTTCTATTTGTATATGAATCTTCCCATTTTTTATTGATTGTTCCCAAAGCCAATCATTGAATACATGTAAGAGGATGGGTGTGAGTGGTCACATCCCAAAGTTATTGGGCACATGGGGGTTGAGTACAATCAGCTTGGGGAAGAGTGTGAGTCGAGAAAATGCAAGCCAAAGAGGGGAAATCCGTATGGGTTTGGACAATAGTTTTTATGGAGTCGAGTTTGTGCATGGGAAACAAGTAGAGAGTAAGAAACAAAGCTTGAAGTTGATGTGGCCATGGAGGGTGGATTCTAGAGCATGCTTGAGTGTAATTGGAGGGAATTGGAGCTAGAAAACTGAAGAGCCAGGTTTCCAGGCCTCGAGAGTGAACTCTTGTTTTGAGTTTCACTAAAACAACAAGTATTTGATGTTGGTTTGTTGATAGTTTTTCTAGCAATAATTTCCCTTGAGTTCCTAGCTGAGATATTCCTAGCTACTTGTGCCAGAGAGACCATGATAAATGAATGGGATGCATGAGGGATTGAGATCAATGCAAGGGTACATTTCTTGGGTTGGACAGGTCAAGAGGAAGAGAGTCGGTGGAAAATCGGGATAGTTGTAGGAGAATATCAGTTGGGTTGAGAGTCTTATGAGCTGTGAGTGGATTGTGAGAGACCACCCTCTTTTGTGGATTGCTAACCTCAGCTCATGGGTGACTAACTTTGGATATTTGGAATAGACAGTCTATGGTTTAGTGGAACGTTCATCCCAAGTAGTTGGTTGCACAACTGTTGTGAAAATATAAGTGTGGTATCTTGTTGTTGTGTTAAATTGTGTTTAATTGATGTGCATGAACTCTGTATAAATGAGAATGATTTATATGTTGTCGTAATGAGTTGTTTATTTGCCTTTCATGTTGATTATTAACATGCTGTAGATGCTTCTATTTTATGGTGGTAGACAATAGTTAAATCTATTTTAATTCGTAGTTGAAAGCTATAGGAAATTGGCTAACAATAAAAGAATCAAATTATTTGGCCGTAAATTTTGTTTTTAAGTATATTTTGCACCGTAATGTCCCTCAGTTGGGTTGGGAAACGTTACATTGTGGTATTAGAGCTCTGGTTCAAACACCAAGCTTTTATGGTCTAGAACCAGGGCGAATTGGCGAAATTCATTGTTGCAGATTTTATCTGTAACTGATTTGGGGAAAAACGAAGAATTTAGAGAGAAATCCCCAAATCTGTGGGAAAAATCTAAGTTTGAATGACTCTGAACGGTTCAACAAGGTTGATGGAGTAGAGCGGTGAAGATGCAAATCGAAATTCGACCTAGAATGGTTGAAATTCAAGTTTTAATGGTCGCATGTAGAGTTACAAGCAGTTCGGTGGATCGATGGTTGAGATCTCTTTTGAACTCGAGATCAATGGTTGGGATTCACTATGATAAATTTAAAAATTCGTAATGTTTCATCCATTTGAAAGGTTGATCAAATCGACAATCAAGAATCATTTCAAGGGGATGGGAAATGGATCAAATCGACTGTTTGTATTCATTGGGGTTTTGGTTTAAATTTTTCTAAGTGTGAGGTTCGATAATAGAATCCACTAACGGTTGATGGTTAGATTGGTGAGTTTGGAAAAGTGTTGGAAATTTGCCAAGATAAATCGTCGACGATCGATGGACGAATCAATCGAAATGATGAAGAGTTTGGGTCGGCCATAAGACATCTCTGACCGCCAATGGTCGACGATTGAGGGTCGGCCGAATCCGGTGAATTATTTTCAATCGCTGACAAAATTCATCGATGGTCAAAGGTTAGGGGTTGATTGAATTCGACGAAGTATTTCGAATCAAGCCAGAGAATTCATTGATGCCCGATGCACTGATGGTTTGGCGTCGATCGAAGTTGGTGAGGTGTTCGGGTTGTTCAAGAGAATCGGTTGATGGTCGATGGGGGAAAGAGGATGATGACATCATTATCCACGTATCATACCACGTCACCCAAGTTGACACCTCAGGATAACGTTTCATGCCACATCACCGAAGTTGACACCTCAAGATTACGTGTCATGCCACATTAGCATCCACATGTCATGCCGTCAACAGTTGTCACATCGACTGACAAAAGTGGCTGATGGTCAAATCGGTCGATTTGGGAAAGAGTTCGACAGTCATCGGGGATCGTCAATTGTCGATGGGTCGGTGGTTGGGTATCGACATATTCAATAAAGAGTTTTTCCTTCACCCACAAATATCGTCGATGACCGATTTAAGAGTTGTTTGAAAATCAAGTGTTGGGAAAATGGACCAACGACTGATGGTCGAATCGGTAGCTTTGGAAAAATGTTTTGTGCATCTAAAGAATGGTATCAATCATTGATGGCCGACAAGGTTAGATAAATGGTTGTTTTGTGTCATGATTTGAAATCAACAATTGAGACTTAAAGAACTGTTACAGTAGTAAAACAATGAATTTTGTGTGAAATTTTTTGAATTTTTCATATTTTTGAAGGTCATTAACTTGTTGGGCATTTTTTTAGGCCCTAAACAAAAATTTCAAGCAATTCTTGTGCTCTTAAAAGCTCTAGTAGACTTGACACCATTCCTTGCAATTGTCCATGAACTGTTAACAATGACTTGGACTAGAGCATCATCTTTCATGATTAATGCGAACTAATTTTGTGTTGTTTTTTTGTTGTTGTGGTCAACAAACAATGACAATTTCTTGGTTTGTAAATTTCCAAATGCACGGTCATGAAAACATATTCCTTACAATTATTGTCAAACATGTAAAATTCAAAGACAACATCAACAACAAGCAGAAAGTTTTATTTTTTATATGTTTGTTCTTGCATATGATTTCGATAGCATCCTCACCATGGACACATGAAATCTGTAACTACTCAAATAGAATACATTTTCTATCATAGATCAACCATGACATGACATAACAACAGAGAGCGCTACAACATTCATTTGCTTGACCATGATGTCATTTAGCATTCTAGACACATGCTATACCAATTGAAATTATATTACTGTAACTATTTTTTTTGCGTTTCCGTGAGATCATGGTCTGAAGTGTAATTTCATCTTTGGAAAGTCAGTTTGCCACAAAATGGGTTATTCTAACCATTGAAGCAAATATATATGTCCCTCAATAGGTTCTGGTGTTCTTTGGGAATTACACTTGGTGCAAAGAATCTCAACTTACTGTATGATAAGGAAATATCATTATTTTTCTTTCTTCTCTGCTAACATGGAAGATAGTTGCATTCTGCAAATGTTTTTTTCATAGTATAATAAGATGTAACTCTCATCCTCTCAAGGATGTGAGATGTTCTGTAATGTTCCTGACTTGGCTAGTCTAGGAAACGCTACTAATGTGTGTGTAGGATCAAAGGTTTACATCACATAAATGATCATACAAATAATAAATGCGACAAAGGACTGCAAAGTTTGTATGATGATATCTCTGTGGATTACAAAATGGTCGAATGCGGCTGAATAACTGACAATACTCGACTAGATCAACATACAAAGGATCTTAGCCATAATATAAATAGCAACTGCAGTTGAATAAAATAACAACACTCGGCTAGATCAAAAGACAAAAGGATCTTAGCCGGAATACAAATAAGCAACTAAAAGATAATACCCGGAATATGGGAGCACTGTGGAATCAATGAAGAATGATGGAAGACCTAGATGATCTTCCCGGTGACTAGGGTGTGTCTTTCAACACTGAAATCAACCAACTGGTGTCTTCCTCCTGGAATACACTGAACTATCTCTTCTGAGATGCGCCTCTTCTCCTCAATGACAAGTCATAATCTACATAATAATGAATTAGGTCGCTGACCCTTCCTTTATAGATTTCCAAAACCCTAAATCATGCTGAAACCCTAATTCACTGTTGACTTCCAAAACCCTAAATCATGCTGAAATCCTAATTCACCGTTGACTTCCAAAACCCTAAATCACTGCTAAAACCCTAATTCACTGTTGACTTCTATTTTTAGATCATAATGACTTAAAAGCACTTTTAACCCTTTTTAGCTCAATGCCACTTTCCAAATATAACACCTATGACTGGAGTGACCTCTAGTAACCCTGTTTACCCCTCTCTGGCCCTGGCTATAGTCTAACGGGGCAGTGTAGACCATTAAGCCTCCTCTCTGGAGCTCCTATTTGGAAAGGGACATTACAATCCTCCCTTCCCGAAATTGCTTGTTCTCAAGCAATACCAGTCCAGGGTGCTGCAACACCTGCTCACTCTCCCAAGTCGCGTCCTCTACTAGAAGCCCTCTCCATCTGATCAAACACTCTTTGATGACCCTGCTTCTCAGTTTCCGCTCCTGGAACTCCAAAACCTCCTCCGGAACTAACTCCAACTATCCCTCCTCATCCAACGGAGGAAGCTCCTTTGATGTGCTAATGAATTGTCCCACTACCTTTTTTAGGCAAGACACGTGGAACACGTTATGAATCTTGCTCCCTTCTGGAAGCTCTAGCTCGTAAGCAACCTTGCCTATTCGGTGCATGATCCTGTAAGGACCATAAAATCTGGGCTTGAGCTTCTCGGCCCCACTCTTCTTCAGAGATGATTGTCTGTAGGGTTGGAGTCTCAAGAAAACCAAATCTCCAACCTCAAAGTTGTGCTCTATCCTGTGCCTGTCCACATCTATCTTCTGTCGGTTTTGCGTCGTCTGCAGGTTCTCTTTGAACAACTTGAGAATCTCCTGACTCTCTATGATCCAATCCTTGGCCTTGGGAGCTCTGCTCTCCCCGAAGACCAAGTCTACCAAAGTGGGAGCATCATATCCGTACAATGCTCGGAAGGGTGTCATACCAATGTACATGTGGAAGGTGGTGTTGTAGCAATGTTCTCCTAAATGTAACCACTTTACCCACATTCTCTGTTGTCCTCCTACATAGTTCCTCAAATACCCTTCAACCCACTTGTTGACAATCTCGGTCTGCCCATCTGTCCGAGGGTGATAGCTGGTGCTAGGTGTTAACTCTGTCCCCACCAACCGAAACAAATCTCTCCAAAATGTCCCTATGAACCGACTGTCCCTGTCACTAACGATGTTCTTCGGCAACCCATGAAGTATGAAGACCTCCCTGAAGAAAAGCTTAGCTACCTAAACTGTGTTGTACTCTGTCAATATGGCGTAGAAGTGAGCAAACTTGGTCAATCTATCAACCACTACATAGATACAGTCCTTACCCTGGACCTTGGGTAGACCTGTGATGAAGTCCATAGATATACTCTCCCATTACTTCTCTGGAATGGGGAGTGGCTGAAGTAGCCCTGCTGGAAGATCATGCTCTGACTTGTTCTGCTGGCAACTCACACACTCACTGACGTGTCTCATAACGTCTTGTTTGAGGCCCTTCCATGAGAACCTCTCTCTGATCTGTCTGTAGGTTTTGAAGAACCCCTGATGGCTTACTAGAGGTGAATCGTGAACTGCGGTGAGGATCTTCTTCTTAAGCCCTGAATTTGGCACCAAGTAGACTCTATCCTTGTAAAATATGACATCATCAATGACCCTATACCGGTCATCCTGTATCTTCCCATCCATCACCTCACAAGCGAACTTGTTCTTGGAATATTCCACTAACAAGTGGGATTTCCAATCTGTTGAAATATCCATCAAAGAACATGTCGCAGGTCTCCTTGATAGTGCATCAGCCACAATGTTCTTCTTCCCCTTGACATACTCTATGTCAAAGTCGAATGCCTTTACCTTCGTCACCAATTTCTGTTGGCGCTCACTGAGGTCCTTCTGCTCAAGGAAATACTTTAAACTGTTGTGATCGGTCTTGACCACAAATTTGTTGCCCACCAAATATTGTTTGAACTTGGTCAAGGCATGCATGATTGCCAACATTTCCTTGTTATAAATGGAGTACAAACTCTCAGGTTGACTAATCTTATGACTCTCGAATACAATGGGGTGTCCTCCCTGCATCAAAACTAAACCGATCCCTTCCCCGGATGCGTCACACTCTAGTACAAATGGCAAGGTGAAGTCTGGTAGTGCCAACACTGGACAAGTGCCCATGACTTCCTTCATGTGATTTCTCGGTCCATATGAAGGCCCCATGCTTGGTAAGATCTGTCAGCAGTGCTCCAAGCTGAGAAAAACCCCGGACGAACCGCCTATAATAGCTACACAGCCCGATGAAGCTCCTCAATTCTGTCACGTTCTTGGGCGTCGGCCAATCCAGAATGGCCTTGATCTTCTCTTGGTGCACCTGTACCCCTTGTGCACTGATGATGTGGCCTAAGTAAACCAACTCTGTCTACCGAACTCGCACTTGGACTCTTTGGCATATAATGACTGTGCCTCCATGATGCTCAATACCTCATCCAGGTGCCTCATATGCTCTTGCCATGACCAGCTATAGATCAAGATGTCATCGAAGAAAACCAAGACTGATTTCCTTAATTGATCCCTGAATATATGTTTCATGCAAGACTGGAATGTAGTGGGTGCATTGGTTAGCCCAAATGGCATAACCATGAACTCGAAGTGTCCAAAATGACATCGAAATGTCGTCTTCTCTATGTCTTGCTCTCGGATGCTGATCTGATGATATCCAGAGCGTAGATCAATTTTTGAGAAGAAAACTGCCCCATGCAGTTCATCCATCAACTCGTCAATGCGTGGGATAGGGTACCGGTTCTTGATGGTTTTCTTGTTCAAGGCTCAGTAATCAATGCACATCCTCATGGTACCATCCTTCTTCAGAACTAAGACAACTGAAGAAGCAAATGGGCTGTTGCTCGGTCTGATGTGTCCCATCGCCAGCAATTCGTTGATTGCCATCTCTATCTCATCCTTGAACCTCCTAGGATGATGATAAGGGGGGGGTGATCATAGGTTTGGCCCCCTCATCTAACTCAATGGTGTTCTCAAACCCCCTGTCAGGTGGTCTCCCTGGTGGAATTGCCTCAAAGACCTGCTGATGTCATCCCAATAAATTCTTGATCTCTGTATGGTATTGTTGTCGACCTTTCGAATCCTTCTGAGTAGTGATCAAGCATTCTGCGACATATGCTACCTCCCCATGTCTAAATATTCTCTCCATCCTCTTGGCTGAAACTGTCCTCGGTGCTCCTGTCGACATACCTCTTAGAACAACCTTCTTACCATCCTGATCTCTGAATACCATTTCCAAGGTTTGGTAGTTGGTAGTGATTTTTCCCAAGGTAATCATCCACTGAACTCCTAACACCACATCTGTGTCCGATAGGTCAACCACATAAAATGTGTCTCTCACTGTCTAGTTGCCTAACTTCATCTCTAAGTTTGGAATTCTATCTAGACACTCCACTGTGTGGCCATCCGCTACCGCAACATCAAACCCCTCAAATTCCTCTGTCTGAAGTGACCGTCTCGATACTAGTGAAGCGTCGATGAAGTTGTGGGTGGCCCCACCATCTATCAGGGCGATTGCCCATTCCCCTTGAACAATCCCTCTGATATGGAGGGTATCATACTTGGGAACACCAGAAAGGGTCGCTATGACACCTCCCTTTGCTGGTTTCCTCCTGTTAGCCTGTTCTGGCGGTTGTGGGACTACTAGAGGATGGGCTCCTGCTGGTGTCGGTGGTCTATGGGGAGGCTGCTCCTCTACTGGTGCTGAATCCTCCTCTGAACTAGTGGATCCACTATTCTGCTCCTCCTCCTCACTGTCCACGTTGTCTGCTACTACCTCAATATAATGAATCTCTCCTTTGCCCATGCACATATGGCCTGGGAACCAAGGATCTCTGCAGCTGAAGCAAAGCTTCTTCCTCATAATCTCTCACCTAGTCTCATCATCCAACTTCTCCTTGCCCTTCCATTCTCTCTGGAATGGCTTCCTATCTTGATCCCTCTGGGGCACAAATGGTTTGGGGAAAGTTTTAGTCTTTGGCACTGAGTCTGCCAGATCTTGAGTGCGAAGGATGGCATCCTGTAAAGTGGGAGGTCTGTATGCCTTCACCCATCCTCTCAAAGGCTCTGTGAGTCCTTCTATGAATAGCATGATCATCCTGGGCTCTGATATATTTGTCACTGCCATGACTACCCGCTGAAACTCTGTGATGAACGCCTTTGCTGTGCCAGTTTGTCGCAACTGGGCTAGATCCCTGAAGTGTATCTCAGGATCCTTCCTGTCAAACCTGTCCATGAGCCTATCTGTAAACTCCCTATAGGAGTTGATGCGACTGTGACCCAATGTCACCAGTCCATGATACCACCACTCATGTGCCTCACCATCCAAGTGTAAGGTCGTGAAATTGATGGCCTCTGTCTCGATCATCTGGTTGAGCTTGTAATACGTGTCTAGCTTCTGTACCCAAGCTCTGGCGGTGTATTTGGACGATCCGTCGAAAAAAGAGATTGTGAGTTTCCCAACTTTTCAGATGAAATCGAGGTTATGCCCCTGCTGCTGTTGTGGTCCTCCTCTCTATGGCTCTCTGGGGCAGTTCCTGAGTCTGAGTCCACAGTACTCGACTAAGGTCATGTCCGGATGGAAGTCATGACCCAATGCTGTGTACTCCTTCCTATACCCTGCAATGTCGTCAGCATGAGTGGGTGGCCTCTGTGCTATTGGTGGCGGTGCTGCTACCGGGGGTGCCCTCTGGAAACTGGGAAACAAAGGTCTGGGAATCCTACTCACAGAGGTGTATGTGCGAGAGGGTGAATGGGGTCTACTGTCTGCTCCTGAGTTCCTCTATGTTGCATGCGGGACTTATGTATCTGGGGTGCCCACTCTAGCCAATCTATCAATTACATGTGCCAAGGATTGAGACATGGTTCGTTGACTAGCTAAGATACCATTGATAACTTGCATGAAAGCTGCCTTTGGATCTACGGGGGCCTTGCCACTGCCCTCTTATCGCTCATATTTGTCTCCTAGTATCCTCTATGCCTCACACTCAGAGTCACGCTCTGCCCTTCTCTCTACTTCTCCGTGTGCCTCTTCCTCTTCCTCTGAGCTAGGAGGAAAAGGGGGAAAATTAGGCCTATGCCTTCTTTCCTGATGCCTGTTGTAAGTGACATATTCATCACCTACGTGTTCGCGGCCCTCTGGGTCTTCTGCTGCACTCATTGTCTTTAGTCACAGGCTGGTAGGACTAAATCTCTGATACCACTGTAATGTTCCTGACTTGGCTAGTCTGGGAAACGTTGCTAATGTGCGTGTAGGATGAAAGGTTTACAACATATAAATGATCATACAAATAATAAACGTGATAAAGGACTACAAAGTTTGTATTATGATATCTATGTGGATTACAAAATGGCCGAATGCGACTGAATAACTGACAATACTCGACTAGATCAACATACAAAGGATCTTAGCCGGAATATAAATAGCAACTGCGGCTGAATAAAATAACAACACTCGGCTAGATCAAAAGACAAAAGGATCTTAGCCGAAATATAAATAAGCAACTAAAAGATAATACCTGGAATATGGGAGCATTGCGGAATCAATGAAGAATGATGGAAGACCTGGATGATCTTCCCGGTGACTAGGGTGTGTCTTTCAACACCGAATCAACCAACTAGTGTCTTCCTCTTGGAATACACTAAACTATCTCTCCTGAGATGCACCTCTTCTCCTCAATGACAAGTCATAATCTGCATAATAATGAATTAGGTCGATGACCCTTCCTTTATAGCTTTCCAAAACCCTAAATCATGCTGAAACCCTAATTCATTGTTGACTTCCAA
>ML797186.1:197051-233128 GCA_009831015.1 Picea engelmannii | reverse complement strand
AACACATGGATTTATTTTCTTAGAAAGAAATATGAGGTATTTGATAAATTTAAAGAGTTTAAGGCTCTGGTAGAAAATCAGACAGAGAAGAAAATAAAGGTATTGAGGACAGATAATGGTGGAGAATTATGCGGAAATGAATTAGAAGAATTCTGTAAGAAGTGTGGTATAACAAGGCATAAGACTACTCCATACACACCTTAGCAAAATGGAGTTGTAGAAATGATGAACATGACACTAATGGAAAAAACAAGGAGCATGCTTGGTGGTGCCGAGTTAGGACAATAATTATGGGCAGAGGCAGTGGGTACAATATGTTACCTAGTCAATCGATCACCCTCATCAGTGATGGATGATAAAACTCCACACGAGGTATGGACTGGTAAGAAATCCTCTCTTTAACATCTCAGAGTGTTTGGTTGTGATGCTTATGTACATGTTCCAAAGGAAAATAGGAGTAAGCTGGATAATAAAGCTGAAAAGTGTATCTTTATTGGTTATAAAGATGGTGTGAAAGGTTACAAGCTTTGGAACCCAGAAACTAAGAAGATTGTTTATAGTCAGGATGTTGTTTTTAGAGAGGTGAAAGATGTTCCCAAACAGAAATTCCTACCAAGGCAATAAAAACCTGAGAAAATAGAGTTTGTGTTGGATGATGCAAAATCTAAATCAACTGAAGAAGATGAAGTAGAAGAAGAAGAACCTCATACCCCAGTATTGAGGAGATCAATGAGGGATAGAAGGCAACCAAAAAGGTATAGTCCACCTGATTTTCATTCTAATTTTGCTTTATCTATTACTGATGATGATCCCATAATTGTCAGGGAAGCAGTGAATTCAAAGGATATTAAACACTGGAAGAAGGCCATGGTTGAAGAAATGGATGCCTTAGATAAGAATGAGGCATGGGATCTAGTTGAGTTTCCAACTGAAAGAAAATCTGTCGGTAGCAAATGGTTGTTTAAGAAGAAGTTTAATGAAGAAGGAAAAGGGGAGAAATACAAAGCTCGGTTAGTAGCAAAAGGTTATTCCCATGTAGAGGGAATTGGCTTTGGTGAGATTTTTTCTCATGTTGCCAAGTTAACCTCTATTAGATTTCTTTTATCTATTGTTATTGCTTTTGATCTTGAAGTGGAACAAATGGATGTGAAGACAAAATTCCTACATGGGGATATGGAAGAAGAAAACTACATGAAGCAACCATAAGGCTTTGTAGTGAAGGGAATGAAAGAGTTGGTCTATAAGCTAAAGAAGTCACTATATGGTCTGAATCAATCACCTAGGACGTGGTACCAAAAGTTTGACACATACATCCTTGGATTGGGATTTGTGAGAAGCATGGTTGATCATTGTATATATTCCAAGCAGGTTGGTAATCACTTCATTTATGTAGTGTTGTATGTTGATGACATGTTGTTGGTAGGAAATAACGTAGATGTTATCAAGGAGGTGAAAGCACAACTATCGTCCAAATTGGACATGAAGGATCTCGGTGCTGCAAACTTCATTATGGGAATGGAGATTAAAAGAGATCGTGCAAACCTAATGGTTGAATCAGAGAAAACATGTTGAGACAATGTTGCAGAGGTTTAATATGTATGGAAGTAAAACAATCAAGGTTCCTATTCCTATAGGTGTAAAGTTATCTGCAGACCAGTGTCCCAAGACACTTGAAGAAGAAGAGGACATGTCCCATGTTTCATATGCCAGTGCAGTTGACAATTTGATGTATCCAATGGTTTTGTACTAGACCGGACATTGCACATGCAGTGGGAGTTTTGAGCGGGTATATGTCAAAACCAGGGAAGGAGCATTGGACAACAGTAAAGAGGGTCTTCAGGTATTTGCGTGGCACTACCAGTTATGGATTGTGCTACCAAGGAAGACCAGGATTGGATAGAGTGCTGGACATATATGGGTTTGTTGATGAAGACTAGGCTGGAGATCTGGATCGCAGAAGATCTACAAGTGGGTATGTGTTTTAACTATTTGGAGGAGCAATAAGTTGGATGAGCAAAAGACAGGTTGTAGCGGAACTCTCGACTAAAGAAGTTGAATACATGGCAACCAGTTATGCGAGCAAGGAAGTAGTATGGTTACAGAGATTGTGTTCAGGTATTGGGTTGGTACAACAAGTAGTGAGACTAGATTGTGACAGTCAAAGTGCAATCTTCCTAGCAAAGAACCCTGGTTATCATTCGAAGATAAAGCATATTGATGTTCAATATCACTTTGTGAGAGACATGGTTGAAGAAAATAAGGTGTTGTTGGAAAAGGTTGACACTTTGAAGAATGTTGCAGATTCATTGACAAAGTCTGTGATCATAGAGAAGTTCTCCTGGTGTAGAGGCACAATGGGCATTGTTGTCCTGGATTGTTGACTATGTAATCATGTGAACCACTGTATGCAAAGAAAACAACAAGTGGGAGAATGTTGGGTATGCGTTATATTCTTTGCATGTGTGTGTGTGGGCGTGTCAGATTCGACAACTGCATTAGATTGCATTTTTTTCTATTTTAGCGGTGTTCTAAATTAATCCTAGATTAAGGGATTAGAGTTTTGGTAGCTACAAAATACCTAAAATATTGTATAAATTGTATTGTGAATGGTGAAATTAATACAATGAAGAGTTGAAAGGTGTGACACCAAGGAAGGTTGGTTTTCTCTCGGTTAAGGGTTTCCAGCGTAAATCTATGTGTAATGTGTGTATGAGCCATTGATTAATTTATGTTTTTCTTAAGAATCTGTATGCATAGCTTTACTTCACAGGTTTAAAACTTACATGGAACGGGGTGTTGTGGAGGGGCATTGTGGGCTTGGGTGGAACGGGGCCTTGCGGACGAGGGTTCTTGTCGACGGTCGAGTGTTCGTTCTATGGGATGGGGTCCCGTCGGACTCCATTTCGTAGAATGAATAACCTACGCCGATACTTATTAAATCGACCCCCAGTAATTAAAAAATTGACCATTTACCAAGCAAATCATTTTTTTTTCAAGGCAGTCATTTGGTCATAATAAGGGAACATTGACACATTCCATTAACCGTTAGCTATATCAAGCAAGTCAAACCCTTTTGGTGGGAATATGTTTATTGAGTAAAAATTGTTTTTTAATGATAAAAATCATTTTTGATAAATGACTTAGTCTCCGACCATTGTGGATGACAAGTCAAACAATTTTTTTTAATTGGGAGAGGGAAATCAACCATTACAAAGAGAACCTATAAAGAGCTAGTCCTTTCTCCCAATTAGGTTGTTGTCTAATTGTGAGATAATTTATGCCATCCTATAAGAACTTTTATTTTCTAGTGCATTTCATGGGTTGATTATTCTATGTTCTTTCTTCTTGGCTAAGTGTAGAAGTGTTTCATAGAGTAAATATTGTTTTTTATGTATTATTTGCAGGGTTATTGGATCAATCCATCGAGGGGCCACATAATCACATGGAATGAGAGGTCTAGACTTCATCTCATCTATTCCTTTGGTGGTGTCAAGTGGTTCAAATCCAAGTGTTGGATAAACCCTTATCGGGGGTATCTTCAACAAGGAGAAGATTTCATTTCACATCCATGTTGATCTAATGGTTGGAGACCATCCCACTAGCGGAGCTTCCCTAGCAATATCTGGAAGCAATACAACTATTCTAGACTATATTGTGGGTGACAAAACATCAAGTCCAAACCCAACTTCTAGTCCAAATTATGCAACCGACTTAGAAAGGGTTTCGATCCTAATCCAACACTCGAGAGGTAAAGGTAAGGATTGAGGTAAGCCTCACTACTTCAACCAATTTTATTTAAAATCTCAATCTATCCCTTTTACTGTCTGCTTTAAAAATATAATAATAAATATTAAAATCATAAAATACAAAAAACCAAAAAATATTTCTTAGCTTGTTCTAAAAGTTTCATATCTTTCTAGCTAGTAGATCTTTGGGATTTTTTCATAGAGTTCTACTTTACCCAAAGATAATTTACCCTTTGGTTCACTGCAAATTTATCATATATTTCACAAGGGTATCACGAGTAATTGTGCAGGTCTGAAATTTATAACAACAAAGCATACACAAGGTCTACCAAATTTCTCACTCATATAGGGCGTTCAAGTAAGTAATTATCTCAAGAATCCCCTATTTGATTTCCATATTTGTTTTGTAGAGTTAGATCTATTATTTTTTGGAATAAATTAGTAAATTTTAGCCACAAACAAATCTATTTGTTGGTTGGATAAATTTTCTTGGTTTTGACCCTAGGGGGAATTGAACCCCAAATCTGCAAAGTGGTTTCCGACTTGTTGGAAATTACCATTTTGTTGCAGATCTAAAGCTTTGGGCATAGGAAATCACTCTTAGCTTGTTACCCAAGCTTCCTATCCTAGAGATCTAATGATCTAAGGTGCTTAGCACTTGTGGGAGGCCTCAAAAGGGCAACGGTTCTTGCTTTTTTGTGCACTATTTATGTGTTTTACAGATCTGAAAACTCAGAACAACAAGGAACAACTCAAAGTACAACCACATTACCAAGAGGTGTACTTAAAAATACATCCAAGGAATTGGTAAGGGCTTTCACCACTCTTTTGCACTATTATGTTGCTTTATCTTATGAATCTTAAGTGGTTTTATTTTGTTGTTATGCTTTATTTTTGTTAGTTATTTATCATTCCATATCAATTAACTTAATAATTAACTCCTACCTCTATCTATATATCACATAGGCATTATTCTACTAAATTTCGGGTGAAGTTATTGTGTTAGGGAAGCCTCCCAAAGTCCTTTAACGTAGTAGTTGGGTTTGAACGGTGAAGGACTTGTGCCACAGTGACATTGGGATTTTTTCCTACATGGTACCACCTTACCACCTCGAGGGACCTTGATGACACTGCTAGTTTGGTGAACAACATTTTTTGGCATCGTTGTTGAGGAGCAAGGTCATTTGGCCTGGTTCTCCAACGACATCATCTGGGTAATTTTTCTTGTTTTGTATCTTGGTGAGATTGCTATTTTATTGACTAACTTGTAAGGATCTCATCTAGCGACTCCAATTGAACCAAACATAATAAAGAGGTGCATTAGAAGAAGCATCTCTCCAAGGTAAGAAGTAAGGTATGTATTGATGACTCCATTATGGTATTTTAATAGATATTTTTCATCCCAGTTTTTCATTTTAGCCTTACTTTGAGTTCTACGAATAAACAAAGATGGAGGAGCTCCCTCCATGGTTGGAAAAATGTTATGCTCTGATTGACTTTTTATATATGAAGAGTTTTCCCCATGATCATATAATTGATACAGAGGGGGGCGATGACTTTCCCCTTTTCTATGGATATGGGGATTCAGTTGTAAAATACATCTCTACCTTTATTACATTCTGTAAGAAAAAACAATTCTTCCACAAGAAACTCATGATGAAATTTTTTACAATAAATTTGAGTGGGTCTGCACATATGTGGTATGAAAGCCTTGGCAAAAGCATGTTTTCGTCTTTTGCAAAAATTTTGGAAGCATTTTGTACAAGTTAGGATTATGATTCGGCAGGTTGGTTGCTCCTAGTTCATGAAATGAAAGAATTATATTATGCACATAGAATTATTGAGGATGGTCTTGGTCTTCCTATGGAAGATATTGAGATCAGTAGTAATAACGAAGATCATGATGTTTATGCAAAAGAGAAAATGGATGCACTCAGTTTCTTTTCAAACTATATCAAAATAGATTATTATGAGCCTCGTATACAAAAGCTTGAAGATGATCTCTATAAAGAGGTTTCTCCTTCGATTCCCTCCCATGAGCCGCTATCACATAATCGACTAGGTTCAAAAAATGGTGGTGGTTTATGGGAGACCTATTTGAAAAGCCTCGAAGAAATGGATGAGGCAGGTGGTAAACAAGATCTTGTAGAAGAAAGGCATAAAGAGACCATTTGTCTCCAAAATCAAGAAAATTGTGGTGAAAAGTCTTATCTTATAGAGGGTGACAGGGTTATGATTGGTATGAAAGAATACATTTCTAGCCACGTGTATAAAGAAGAGGAGAGAATCATAGTAGGGAGTAGTGGAGAAGAATTTTCTCATCTTTCCATCGAGAATCAAGATACAATTGAAGACCAAAGGGATGAAGAAAGCATTGTTAACGGTGATATTCAGGAACCCACCCTCCCACCTTCAAATTGAAGTACAAATATGACAACCTATATTCCTTTTCGATCATCTGATTTTATGATACATCTTACAACGATTCATAAGGGGACAACTTGGTGGACAGTTCTTCACTAGATAGGGAACATAATTGCACAAAGAGTTAAAATATTAATGCATTCCTTTAGGTCGACATATGCAAATGGGATACAAGCTACTATCATTTTGACGATGATCCCATCTATGATACAAAGAATGATGAGCATGAGATTGCAGAGTTTTGGCGATGTGAGTGACCAAATTTCTCCATGATACAAGAACAACTGCATTTACAGGTGCTTTAATGGGACTTCCACACTCACAATACAACAAAAATTATTTAGTCATGGATATCCTTAATCAGTAGCCCTCAAGTATACAAAGATCCATTTGACAATGAAAGTTTAAGGTTCATAGTGGTGGGAAGGCCGCAACATGCTCAATTTCAAACTTATTTCATGAGCTTTCAACCTTAGACACTGAAGCAACCAGCCATAACTTACAGGTTCACATGCTCTTATAGTTTTCATGGTTTTTCTCACCATTTGTTTATGAATGTGACTAGACACAACCATGAAGGGAAACAATGTGTATGCAAGTTTCAACTGGAGCTGCCATCAAAGCCCTATTTACTTGACAATCGATGAGTAACACCGATGAATGGTGCAGTGCTGAAGATAAGAATGACAAGTACATCGACCCTATTGACTTATGGGTTGAAGAAGCTTGCTGTAGCCCAGACGAACCATGCCGCTTCTTCTATTTTCTTCTACACGATGAGGATTCTGTCAAAGATCTGGTCCAAGCTATGAAGAAAATTTTGATGCATGATTTCTATAGGTTCGACATTTCACTCTTTTTCTTAGCAACCAAGCACAAAGTTAAGACCCAAGGTAATGTTGAATTTATGTGTTGTTTGCATTGGTTATTCAATTTTACTTAACATATTTTATTTCCTTGATCAAAGTAGGTAGGATGAATAAGATCTCTATTATGAACATTAGTCTAGTTTAGATTACTATTGCTATTTCCTTTCAGTTTTTCTTTAATATTTTCTCCTATATTAGATGCATTTTGTTTTAGTCTATTTTTGTCTTCTAGGAAGGGATAGGACCTCGTGTCCTATTCTCTCTCCTAGCATTTAATGCAAATTTTGTGAGATTGTTTCATGCATACAGGTTGAGATTCTAGGGTTCTCAGATCCTCCCAGGAAGAGCACATGTCCCGCAATTGGAGTCAGTTGTTACTTCTTGGAGATGTACCCTATGATTTTTCACTTGGCTACACCATTGTAATCCCAGGAAGATGCAAGTTAGAGCCTTAGGCCGTGTGAATGCTTTTGTATGTGGTGTCCTAGGCCTTTGTGGTTGGCCATGCCCGGTCCTTCTAGTCCCCACTCTTATTTCCTTTCGTCCTAGATAGGATTGGAGGTCTTGAGGTGGATCTGTTGGGACACATGGTTTTTGGGTGACAAGTTGTTGTAGGGGTGATCGCACTTTGTAGGGCTAGTCTGCCCATGGTCTTGCACATATATGTCATTTCCCACATGGTCACGTGTCTAGAATCTGTATGCATCTCTTAGCCTTGGTGCATTTTTCACTTACAATTCTCAACATGGTAGTCTCACAATTCACAACAATATCATGTTTCCCAAGGTGTTCATGAACCCAATGCATGGGGTCCCAAGGCCAAAAATACATCAGGGGCTTAGATTGAATGTCATGATGTGTATCCGACATGCCCCATTGAAATTTTGATAAAAGACAAGTTTTTAAGGTGAAATCGATTGCCTAAAAGTCACATTAACATGTTTATGGAGAAAAATGTGGCAAAAGAGGATCATCAATTGACATGTAATGGAAAATCCAACATCTAGTGTCAAGCCCCAAGCCCCATGTGGCAGAATTTTTTAATTTGGAACGTTTACGTGGATTCAACAAAATTATAGTAAGGTGACATTTAAAAAGCATATCAAAAGTTATAAAAGGGACCATCTCCTTTTATTAATTTAATTTTCAAGCGATTAAAAAGAAAACAAATTACTTTATATTATAAAAGGGCCACCCCTTTTGCCTGATAAGAGTACACTCATACTAAGTCGAAGGTGAAGAAGCTTTAACCCACCATTCGATTAGGGAATGATACATTAACTTTGGGAGGGAATGATATTAAACTATGGTAAAAAAAAAAGTGAGTGGAGAATGATGTCATGGTCCACTACATTTGTTTGTCTTATATGAAGAGCCCAAAACCCATCTAAAGTGTTGGAATTGGAATTGATTAAATGGTGAACATTCTAATATGGCCGCGGCATTCTTCTTTGAAGAGAGCGACCCACCCATTAATGAAATCATGGGTTATAAAGAAGAGTCTTGGCTTATAATAAAGGAGTCATTACATATATAATGGAGCTACCGCACCGAATAGAAAGAGCCGCCATGTGAGCTAGTCTCCCACCATTGTGAATGACAAGTTCACACATTTTTTTAATTGGGAGAGGCAAACTAGTTGATACAAAGAAAATCTATAAAAGGCTAATCCCTCCTTCCAATTAGGTTGTTATTGAATTGTGAGATCATTTATGTTATTTAATTAGAACATTTATTTTTTTAGTGTATTTTATGGGTTGATTATTTTATGATATTCCTTCTTGATGAAGTGTAAGAGTGCTTCATAGAATAGATATTATTTTTTCCGTATTATTTGCATGGTTATTGGATCAATCCAATGAGAGACTACATAGTTACGTGGAAGGAGAGATCTAGACTTCGTCTCATCTACTCATTTGGTGGTGTCAAGTGGTTCAAATCCAAGTGTTGGATAAACTCTTATCGAGGGTATCTTCAACACAGTGGATATCTCATTTCACATCCATGTTGATCTAATGGTTGGAGACCATCCTACTAGCGAATCTTTCCTGACAATGTCTATAAGCAATACAACTATTCTATAATAGAATGGGCGCGATAGTCCATCAATTCCAAACTCAACTTCTAGTCCAAATTCTGCGGCAAACTTAGAAAGGGTTGTGATTGCAATCCAACACTAGGAAGGTAAAGGTAAGGCCTGAGGTAAGCCTCACTAATTCAACCAATTTTATTTAAAAATCCAATCAATCTCTTTTAATTTCCCCTTAAAAAAAATACTAAAACCATAAAATATAAAAAACCAAATAACCAAAAAATATTTCCTAGCTTCTTCTAAGAGTTTCATATCTTTCTGGCTAGTAGATCTTTGGGATTTTGTCATAGAATTCTACTCTACCCAAAGATAATTTACCCTTTGGTTTGTTGCAAATTTATGATATATTTCACAAGGGTATCATGAGTAATTGTGCATATTTGAAATTTATAACAACAAAGCATACACCATGTCTACCTAATTTCTCACCCATACAAGGTGTTCAAGTAAGTAATTATCTGAAAAAAACCTTGTTTGATTTCCATATTTGTTTTGTAGATTTAAATCTATTATTTATGGAATGTATCATCAATTTTGAGCCAAAAACAAATCTATTTGTTGGCTGGAATAATTTTTTGGGTTTTGACCCTAGGGGGAATTGAACCCCAAATCTGTAAAGTAGTTTCTAAATTGCTGAAAATTACCATTTTGTTGCAGATCTAAAGCTTTAGGCATAGGAAATCACTCTTAGCTTGGTTTCCAAGCTTCCTAGCCCACAAATCTATTGATCTAAGGTGTTTAACACTTGTGGTAGGCCTAAAAAGGGCCATGTTTCTTGATTTTTTGTACTCTCTTTATGCGTTTGATAGATCCGAAAACTTAGGACAACAAGGAACAACTCAAAGTACAACCACATTACCAAAAGGTGTGTACTTAAGAACACATATGAGGAATTGGTAAGAGCTTTCATCACTTTTTTGCACTATTCTGTTGCTTTATCTTATGAATCTTAAGTGGTTTTATTTTGTTGGTCTGCATTATTTCTGTTATTTATTTATCATTCCAGATTAGTTAGCTTAATAATTAACTCCTACCTTCACCTCTATATCACATAGGCACTGGTCTACTAATTTTCGAGTGAAGTTATTATGTTAGGGAAGCTTCCCAAAATCCTTTAGTGTAGGAGTTGGGCTTGAACAGGGAAGGACTTGTGTCGCGGTGATATTGGGCACTTGTCCTATGTAGTACAGTCTTAGCACCTCGAGGGACCTTGACGAGGCTGCTAATTTGGTTGATAGCAGGTATCATAATGGGAGATGATATATATATTTAAGAGAAATAATTTTAGTTTTTCAAAATAGTGAAATAATAAATTGTAATTGGATTGATTTTATTAAAAATAATACTGATATGGAATACACTTCAATTTTAATATTTTAAGATTGAATTTTAAATTTCAATTAAATTGGAGTTTATATGTTTTTAACTTTTGAAATATTTAATTATGTTGAAGGTTTTTCTCGAGAGTGGTACATCTGAAAAACAAAATTCATTATGTGAAATTTATTGATTTAAACTAGTTATTTTTAAGAAAACACGTCAATTAATTGTTCCTTTTTATGTGTTTTTTTACAACTAACAACACAACAAAAACAACTCTCTAAACATTATCTCGATTCACATGATGACCCAAATCATTAAAATTTTCATATTACTCATTTTCAAAACAAAAAAGATATTTGAATAAACTTCTATAATTTATATCTATATATATTTTTAACAGAAACTGGGAAAAAATATATTAGAGGTGTGGAAGAATCCATTGATTTACAAAAAAATGGTCATTATAGACCTTCGAGAGATGCCACTTAGAGAGAACCTATTGCAAATCCGGGGTGCATTTTTGTAACAGTAGCATTTTCTGTTGCAACTCCCTTTTCTAACAAAATTTCCGAGGATATGGTTCCCCGGATAACTCCGGTAGAAGATTCTGTTAATATAGATTGTAAGATAAAACATTAAAACACCATAGTTTAGTTACCCTTTTCCAGTTTGACATGTTGTATGTCCAACATAGTTTCCGGATGCGGCTTGTTCAAGTCTGGAATCTGGTTTACTGAAATCGACTGTTCCTTCTTGGGATTTTCCCGATGCTCTCCCGGGTTGCTTGGTGGTTGTTGCGCACCTTCCAACTGATCTAATCTCCTTTGCATTGCCTCTATTTTCATGCGATGTTCCTCTGTCTGGCTTCTCTGGGCGTAGCTCTCGTCCTGAAGCTTCTCGATCATGTGTCTATGCTGGGACAACGTTTCGAGTTCAAAGGCCCTGGTGGCGCCAATTGCTCCAATTTGGAGTTTAATCCTGCTGCAACCGGCACACTCCTCTTCAAATGGAGCCTCGACCCAATGCCCTGAGTCCACTAAGACTCCTTTACCTTTCTTCATTGCGGTGTATACTGAATACACTTCGAACCTGAAGTTTCCTCGGGCTTTCAGCAGGAGACGAGTTGGAACCCACAGGTTGAGCAGGGAGAAAAGAGGGTCACGAAACTTCAACGGGGAAACGAGAGAGGTCAGAGGTGACCGACTGAGCGAGGAGATGGAAAAGAGGGTCCATGTATCTGAGAGGGGTGGCTAAGGATGGTTCTGCTGAGGCTTCTGGGGGAAAGAATGACGAGAAGGGCATAGAATGAGCGAGAAAAGAAAGAAAGAATTCAAAGAGGGATGAATGAAAAGAATCTGGACGCTCAGCGGAAAAGAAGGAGCAAATGAATTTACCCAGACTGCCAATATTCTAAACGTACTCAGGATCGAGGACGGGGCCATAATCTCCCATGAATCCCTTAATGTTATGAGTGTGATAACCTGCTTGCGCGTTGGAAATTCTCTGTGAACAGTTCCATCAAACTCCATGAACCCAAGCTTGAAGGTGTTGCCAACGTCGAGAAGGCGAGTATGTTGTGCGGCAGGGATTTCTCATACCTTATCCATCCCCTTCTGGTCCTTGGTGACATACACTACCACGAACATTGAAGGATTGTCCTTCTGAGCTTTTCAGATCATGATTACCCTACTTATGTCGTTAACCGCCGCTTCCCCTTGGGCGATGTGTCTTGATCTCCCTTGCCACCTGTTCGTTCCTATGCTGCCCTGTTCCACGTGGTTGAGAGCTAGCTCCTCACCTGTTCTGATGACGACACAACTCCTCTGCTTGGTTGGGTGTGTTCTCCAGTCACCGAGGTCCCTAGCCCCACTCATGTTTGCTTGCTCTCCCCCCTTGGTTTTTCTTGAACTAACGACTTGAGGAGCCCGAGCCCCTCTCTTGTTCACGTGACAATCACTTCTGATTAAGGCCTCAATGAAGCGCCTCCTAACATCTCCCTCCGCTTTACCAGAATGGCACTCGGTCATATTATGCATTAGAAGAGGGGGCTGATGTTACCACTACATCCACGCTTAAGGAACCAAGCGTTTTCCCAATGGCTGCATTCACCATTTTATCTGCTTCTTTGTTGTTTTCTCTCATTATGTGATAGAACGTTATTTTGATGTCTCGAGATTCCACTCTTATTCTATCCATTATTTGTTTTAGGCTTAAATCTCGTGGGTTGGACCCATGGACCATCATTCTTATTATATTTTTGGAGTCTCCAAGGGCGTTCAACTCTTAGATTTGCCGAGTCTGGGCGAGTTGAATGCCTTTTAGCAGTGCATAGGCCTCACCTTTGTTGTTAGTATCCGTCCCAAGATTCCAATGATAGTTTAGGGTTCTTTTTCCTTCGGGTTCGAAGAAAACTTCTGTAATTTATATTAACAATATATATATTTTTGTATTTGGTGGAATCATCAATTAGAGAGGCTCGTACTCGTGTGACATAGGGTCGATTTTGATAGCTACCACTATAATCTTTAGGCATATCCTACGGTCTCATGTGCGGTACAAATAACTTTGCAAGGTTCAAACCAACGACGTCACAAGGAGTACCTTAATAATACACTCTATCACCAACTAATCTACACTTCTGAAACCATTTATATTAACAATATTATTATCAAAACATTATCTTAAATTAATTTAATAATCATATTCACCCCTTTAAAAAATATGCTAATGATATATAATAGAATGGATAACCTCTTAAATTCGATATTTATTATTGCTTCACATATAACTTTGTGACAAAATAGACTATAATTAATTTTGATGGGCGTTGGCTAAACGTTCTACCTTTTGAGTTTTTTGGCCGCAATCTGACGATGTAAATTTGGACAAAATCGTTATTTTTTGTTGTTTAAATTGCATTTCTGAATGCATAAATGGATTCATCATGATGAGAAACCCCTAGGGCACTCGGATTATACAAACTTAGCCACTCAAATCTGTAGATCCAACCATTCATCACTAGATTTTTGGCAAAATCAAACGGAAAAAAGTTGCGAGAAAACCTCCAAAAGGTAGAATGTTTAGACTATTGCATTTTGACGTGTCACTGGCATAATAGTGTTAATCATGTGCGTATATGATAATGTGATTTTTCCATTAACATGATAACGATTGTGTGTCACAACGATTCACCTTTTTTGTTTTTAATGTCTGGAGGAATCAACAACTAGTTGGGCACGTGCTCGCGTTACACGTGGCCTTGTTATCCAACTGCTACCACTATAACCTCCAGGTGTGCCCACGAGGCCCCATACGCGACACACATTGTAAGTTGGGGGGAGTTGAACTCGAAACCTCATGGAACTTAATTTTCACAACACTTGCCAATTGAGCTACCCCCCCGGGGGCTCAACGATTCACCTTTTTATCAGTATTGTTAACCCGAGATAAATATTTAATAATGTGATTTAGGTATCAACATGATGCTGATTTTGTGTCACACTTTTTAAATAGTGAAGAATTTATTGTGTTATTTTTTTTTTTTCAATTATAGAGATTTAAAAAATGGAATAAGTTGGAAATAGGTGAAATTGGATTGTGTGTTAAATGGGTTTAGCTTAACTGGTTTGGATGGATGATTGTTATCCTCCCTACCCAAGTTCAATTCCTGCAAATAATATATAGAACTCATAATGAGTATATTGTTATAACGACTTTAAACCTTATTGTACTTAGAAGGTTTTCTCTCGGGTTTTCTCTTACCTTTGTAACTTAGAAAAAAATTAAATTAAATTATGTATGAATAATATTTAAAACACTTTTTTTAATTTCTGTTTAGTTTATTTTTCATATAAGTATCAATATACTTATATTTTGAATATTAATAATGTTAAAAAAAATTAATATTTTGATTATTAATAATGTTAAAACAAATTAATAAATTTTTATTTTTACAACATATTTTTTTGTTTTATTTAGGAAAATGTTAAATTGGATTATGTATGAATTTTTTTTTTGTAAATAAGAAGTATATGTATATTAAGAGCCTGCTAAAGCTGATGAAAAGTACCAAAATACAACAATATACCGGTTGCATTTACTGGACTGCCCCAACAGAGGGGAAACCAGTCCAGCCAGCCCATCCAGTTCAAATGTCTAAAAAAGTCATAAGTCCAGTAAAAACAGTGTTCAAACTGATTGCCATCTAAAACTACGAGCCTGATAAAACTTGACAAACAACACTAATGATCTAAACACCTGGAAGATAGCCTATCCACGTGGCTCGGAGGTCCTATGTCCAAGGTTCTTCTTCAATATACGTCGGCTGATCTTCCCATTGCTTTTCCTTTCCCTCGTCACGCGCGGTGTCCTCAGCTTGGCTTCCTCGCTCATCGTTCTCCCGCCTCCCTTCTGCTGTTCGCTGCACTCTATCCATACCTTCACCTGTAGCAGCAGTAGGTGCCTCCACTGGAGCAGAATCGACCGGGTCCGAGGAGAGCTCCGTGTGCATAGAAGAGAGGATTTGAAGAAAGCTCGCCACGTTTTCTTCTGTGGCTTCTAGGCGAAATTGAAGGTCCGCCACCTCCTGTCTGAGCTCAAAGACCAAGTCGTGCAGTATGACCAGTCGGTCCTTGAAGTGCGTGCTGTCAAAGAGGTCCGTGGGATGGAGGCGCGCTCGTTTAGGCTCGCCGTATGTAGGTGGTTTGCCGCTCAGGTTGCTCGATGGCCCAGGGATTGGCATTGGGGCTGAGAACTTCATCCGGGGGTCTTGAGGGCGCCTCATAAGTGAGGCCGACGTCCGAAGGATAATGGCCATGGAATTGAAATGCATACTCTGCGAAGGTGGTGAGGTGGCGGCGGTGAACTGAGTCTGAAGACGGGAGGAAGAACAGATGGAAGGTAAATCAGAAGGCGAGACCGAGGGTCGACGGGGCTTCCAGGGAGAGCCCCTCCTCGGTCTTCCCCTTGGCCGCGTCCTCATGTGCTCAGGGGGACTGGCCGGGACGACAACAATCCAAAGGTGCAAGAGAGTGGCCGGGACGACAACAGTCCAGAGGGGACGAGCCGAGTCCAGCCTTCGCTGCGAAGGGAGGAGCCTCGCAGACAACATATAGGGATCGATAACCAAAACGACGAGCCAAGCCATTTGAAAAAAGTGCAAAGGTGGAATGGGTTGCGTTAATGCTCCCTTGCCGCGACGTAAATGTCATTTAAACACCAGGGAGGGTGGCAGCCTGTGGCATGAGCCCATCACATGGCTTCGTGTCGCATCGGCCTGTGCCTGCTCCCGTCCTTTGCCACGAGGATCCCACTAACACCCCATCCGGGGATTATGTATGAAATTTTAATATAAATAATGTTTATGATATTTTTTTAATTTATGTTTAAAAAATTTCATATAAATAATTTTTTTTTGATTATTGATAATGTTAAAACAAATAATTAAATTTGTTTTGATTATTAATAATCTTAAAACAAATAATCAAATTTTTATTTTTGCATGATGTCATTTCTTGTGTTTTATTTAAAAAAAAAGGTTAATTTGGATTATTATGAAATTTAAATATGAATAAAGTTTATGATTTGTTTTTTTAATTTATGTTTAAAAAACTTTCCTATTAGTATTAATATTTTGATTATTAATAATGTTAAAACAAATAATTATTTTTTATTTTTTATATAATGTCAATTTTTGTGTTTTGTTATAATTATTTTTTATATAATGTCAATTTTTGTGTTTTGTTTTTAAGTATGTTTTTGTTCTTTGATTATTTATTTATATATTTTGGTGTATATAATGATAATGATAATAATAATTTAATTTTAAGGTCACAACTTAGTTAGACACCAAATTGATGTACAAGACCTCTTTATATCTAGGATAAGCCCCCCTCCATATAGGGAGTTGATGTTGTAGGTGCACTAACAACCTTTCATTTTATGTGTTGTTTGAATTTACTAAGGTAAGAAGATGTAAAGAAATAAAATCATGTAATCCTAAGATTTAACGAGATTGTGAAGGGATAGAATCGTGTAGTCCTAATATTTAATTGAAGTTAAAGAATCGTACAGTCTTGAGATTTAACTAGAGTTAAAGTTAGAGAGGAACTAATTTAAGCAAAACATATTTTATGAATGTTGTTTCCACAAGTGAACTAAAATGATAAAATAATATACTTTCGTATGAAATGATTGATTAGTGAATGTATATTATTTTAGTAGAAAATCCATAATGACTAAAGACAATGCTTGTATGTTATCTTCACTACAATAATATTGGGCTTTGGCATTGCATATGTGCATCATAGATGCCTTATCAAGGTTGCTCAAGAGACATACCATTGATCTTATATCCGATTTGAATCTCATTTTGTGTAATTAAAGTCAACGTCCACAAAAGGCTCACAACATTGAAGTCATATTGCATCATATTTTGCATCAATGTAAGGTACTGGATCTATTATAATGACAAAAAAACAAAAATACTGCAGAGAATAACAACATAACAACATAGTATATGAAACCACAACACCAAAATAATATCTTTATTGATAGGAAACAATGTTCACTTGCCTCTTTGAGAGAGAAACCTCCAACGGAACAACGCTATATTACAATGATTCTCAAGACAAAAACTTCTCATATCCTTGACTCCTATTTATACTAAATCTATCTACCAAAAGAACAATCTAGAGGAAGATATTCTAGAAGAGAAAGCTCTTATTAGGTCTTCTTACATTTGACTTATTCTTCCTTATCACTAGGCCTTATTAATATTGGCCTTTATTACATGGAAAACATATTATTCTACCTACGTGAGGGGTTAGGGAAGTTAGGTCCCTAACATGCCCCCCACCTTAAAAAACAACCTTGTCCTTAAGGATTGAGATGAGGAAATTGTTGCAGAATGGTAGTTGGCTCCGGGTGGCATCTGCTGGAGTTGTATCTTTTCACTGTACTAACACTTCCGTGATGGTGTGCTAATGGATACGACGCTCACGCTGGTTCAAGACTTCTTGTGGCTGCAACCAAATGGAGCCTTCTTCATCCAAATTGGGAAGACTAGTTTTAGTTTGGCACTTAGTTCCAATCACCTTCTTTAAGCAGAAGACATGAAAAACGGGATGGAGCCTAGAATGACCAGGTAAAGCTAACTGATAGGAAACATGTCCCACGACCTTAAGAACTATATAAGGACCATAAAATTTGGGCGCCAACTTTTGACAAAGGTCAGCCTTGAGTGAAGTCTGCTTATAAGGTTGGAGTTGAAAAAACACATGGTCCCCTTCAACAAATTAAAATTTTGAGTAGCCTTGATTTGCTTGTTGCTTCATGTGATTCTAAGCCATGACCAAATTCTCTTCGAGGGTACAGAGAATAAACTCTCAAACTGTAAGAGTTTGGTCAACCACCTGGACCTTCGAGACACTGGGCATGTATGAGAGAACCGAAGGTGGATTTTTTTAGGCCAATCTTTCATAGCTTCAATTTTTTTAGGATCCACCCTGCCAACATCCTTGCCAACAATATGACCCAAGTATTCCACTTCCGAGGCTCCAAAAGAACATTTAGATTGTTTGAGGAAAAGTTGGTGTTGAGAGAGTAGATGAAGAACTTGATCCACATGGGCAAGATGGGTTGTCCATGTTTTACTATAGATGAGAATATCATCAAAGAAAACTAAGACAAAATGATGGAGAAAAGGATGAAAGACATGATTCATGAGGCTCTGGAAAGTGGAGGGAGCATTACACAAGCCAAACGAAATGACAAAGAACTCATAGTGGTCCTCATGAGTTCTAAAAGCAATCTTAGGAATGTTTGCCTCTTTCATATGTATCTGGTGGTAGCTAGAACGAGGATCAAGTTTAGTAAAGAATTGGGAACCTCTTTATTCATCCAAGACATCATCAATGATAGGGATGGGAAATTTGTCTTTGATGGTGAGTTTGTTGAGGGCATGAAAGTTAGGAAACATGTGCCAAGAGCCTTGTTTCTTAAGTACCACGACCATATGAGAAGAGTAGGGGTTGGTACTAGGATGAATAACACCCGCGACAAGCAATTCTTGAACAATTTTCTCAATTTCATTTTTTTGTGCAAAGGGATGACGATAAGACATTGGAAGGAAGGTTGCTAGGTACTAGGGGAATGGAATGATCATGAATACCACAGGAATGGGGAAGTCTCTGGCGAGTGGAAAAAAACAACTTGATGTTTGGAAAGGATGGCTTCAAGATCAGGATGCACAGAGGTTGTCTGAGTGGCGTGAATGGAATAGAGTTGTGCAATAATGCCAGAATGACCTTTCTTGAGGATATTTTCCATGCAATGGGAACTGGTGATTTCAGGGGAGCCGACGGTGATGCCTTGGAACTTATATTGTTGGCCCTCCTTGCTCAATTGCATGGTTAATTCCTTAAAATCCATGAGGATGGGACCAAGAGTCTGTAACCATTCTGCACCAATCACAATGTCACAACCACCCATGTTGATAGAACACATATGAGATTTCATGTGGTACTGACCATTTGGTGCCACACATTTTCACAATTCCCTCCACATTTCATGGAACCTCCATTGTCAATCATGATTTGAAAGTTGTTGACTACACGACAATGCGGCGATGAATAAAGTTATGGGTGCTTTCACTATCAATGAGGATGATGACCTTTTGATGCTTAATATAGCCAATTAGCTTGAGGGTTTGGGGAGCAGAGAAGCCAGTGAGAACATTGAGTGAAATGCTTGGTTCAAATTCTGGGGGGTCCAAGGGCGGAGTAAGATCAATTGGCTCTGGCATCTCAATCACAGGGGGGGCCTCGACCGCTTCTTCCAAAACATCCTTAGAGATGGCCATAAAAATATTTTGTTTCTTACACTTGTTCCCCATAAAGTATTTGTCATCACAATTATAACAAAGGCCCTTGAGTTGGCGTTTAACCATTTCTTCCCAGGTCAATTTCTAGATCTTCAGTGGAGTGGAAGGAGGGGCTGGAGTGGTGGGTTTAGGGCGGGGAATAAATGATGGTTTTCTGGTTTGAGAAGAGACAACTTATTGTGCTTCCTTAGCTCTTTTAGTAGCTTCCAACCAACTCTAAGGCAAAGCCATGAGGACATGGACACAAATCTCATCCTTGAGGCCATTGATAAATCACTCTCGGAAAAAAGCATCAGACATGCCCTTTGTGCGAAAATCCAAGCGCTCAAAAGCAGCGATAAAATCTTCCATTGTGCCATATTGTTTCAACTTGGTCAAATTAACCAAATGGTGTGTGTCAGTGTCAAAGAATTCATAAATCTCAACAACAAATTGTGTCCAAGCCACATACCCTCGACGAACATTTTTTCTCCTTTGCCACCATTGCCAACGTTCCAAATCTAGATGGAGAACACCATGCACAAGTTTGACCAACTCATTAGTAATGTCATACAAAGAGAAATAGTGTTCCATTTGAGTGAACTAGACTGTGGGATCCGAGCCATCAAATTGTTCACCTCCACACGAGGGGGATGTAGGTCCCGCTAAAAGTGGTTGGAAGGAAAAGAGGTGGACTGGGAGGATTCAAAACCTTTAGGTTTATAAGGTGTGGAAGAAGAGAAGGGATTTGGGGTGGGCTTAAACAAGGCGGTCAAATTTTTCACTACGTCCTGACATTGCTGACACATGGCGATTAATTGAGTGATGGATGTGGGAAGTGATTCGAGCAGGGAAAGCTAGGATTTGAGGTTACCAATATTGGAAGTAATGGAAGAAATATCAATCTAGGTCTAGTCATGAGCTTTGTCCAAAGCAATGAGACGTTGTTCCCAATCTTGGCTATGAGTGTGGGCCATGGGGATGGGACAGGGGGGAAGTGGGACCACACAGAAAGGGGTTAGTGGTGAATGGTACTACTATGATTAATGCAAAGAAAGGAAGTCAATAGGATAGGTGCTAAATAGGGGTGTCAGGAAGGGGTTTAGTCCACTCGAATTTTTTTTTGTTGAAAAATGATAGGTATGACTGCGATCAGGGCGAAGAGAGGAATCCACTGGGATAGGTCTCAAATAATGATGCAGATATGATCCATACTTGTTTTGTTTTTACTCTTGCAGAGTTATACTCCGATCTGAGTAATACTACAGTGATGAAATGGCCAAATTCTTAACAAGAAGAAATGTGTAGGAATTTTGCAACCCAAATCCATGAGGCAAGGTTGCACGGTAGTAGATCTTGTTTGTTATGTTTCTACTCTATTTTCGTCCCAAGGGTTAGGGTGTTTATGGTTTCTATAGAAAAGGGTTTTTCGTGTGCTATATCTCTCTGATATACGTGCGGGGTTCAACAGTAGTACTGAACACATTATCTCAGGGCACCAACTAAGGAGGCTAGACCGTGTTGTAAGGCCTGGGCATACAGAGCCTCATAAAAATAAATATAAATACATAAATTATTTCTAATTTACTTCTTTATTTACTGTTCCATCATATTAATAATGAACAATAATATAATAATGAACAACAATATAATGAGCATAATGAACATCATAATGAGCATAATGAACAACAATATAATGAGCATAATGAACAACAGTATAATGAGCATAATGAACAACATAATGAGCACAATGAACAACAATATAAGGGAATGCCTAAGGTATTTACCTCAACTTGATTCTAAACCTGAAGCTGATGATGTTGTTGATGATGCCAAATCTGAAGTCAATGGATCCTTCCCAAACTGAGTAACCTCCCAGCCAACTAGGAACAACCTCTCCGGCTCCCTAGCTCCAAGAATCCTTATGGTTTCTTGGCCCCCGAGCCCAAAATTCCCAACAACAACGGTGCCTCTGTGAGAGTCCTCAAGAAAAATTGTTCTTTCCTCCCTTCTCCTTCTTCCTCTCCCCATTTCCTTACCTTGCCATAAACCCAAAAATATCACCAAACCAAAGACCCCCTCCCCGAGTTCTCCCTTCTCCCTTATCTTCCTCCCTCCAATTCATTTCCCCAACCGCCTTACCTCTCATTAATTCCTCAACCACCTTATCCCTCCCATTAATTGGTTCAACTACCAATAATACTAATATTATAATAAAGTCTCCATAAAATCTATTTTAATAATTCATTAAACTAATATTTATCATTCATGATAATTAAAGAATTAATTAGGGTTGTTACATACACCTACCCTTCAAGAAACTTCATCCCGAAGTTAGAGTAATTTACAATACAAGGGAAATGACACATGGTTCATACATCCACATCAAATAAACAACATTATCAGTAAGCAAAACAAACAAAAAAACTTATACATACTAGTGTACATGTGCAAGAAATGCATGCATAACTAGCACACACAAGGCCCGTGCATGTACTGATGATAATAATTATCACACTTATACTAATTCTTGTATGCATCCAATCCAATCAACAAGACCATTCATTTCATAAAAGGTAGTAAACTATTTCAAATGTTCGCAAAATCCCTCAATTATAATAATTTAGCACATGAACGTTCATTTAGATAATTGTAGTTCAATTAAACAATTATAAATATACAAATTTACACATTCTCTTTTCAAAAATGGAAAATAATAAATTCCACTATAAGGCAAATCCCCATACACTCTCAACTATTTCTATTCATCCTTCCTCCCTAACTTACTTCCATCTTCCATCCCTATCCTTCGTCTGCTAGACTATCTTGGAGCATCAACTATATTGACCTAACTCCAAATATAACCCGTAAGCGGAAGTGTCACTCTCTTGATCAAGCTTCCCCAACAGACAACTGATAGTCATCATCACACGTCTAGGGGAGCATGAGCTAACACCGTCCTCCCATGACTCCAGGTTTCAGAGGATACACGATGGGAAATGCCTCCACTCCTCCTAATAGGACTAGGGTCCACACTCTACCATGGAATATACAGTGGCACGATGTTGCTGGGAATTTTTTCATTGTATATTCAGTTTTAGGCAGTCTCACCACCTGAAAAACCTGCACTGGTCCACATATCATAGCAATGCATTCGAACCAACATAATTTCACATACAAAGATTCATACCATATTGTTTCTCGGTCGGTGTTCATGACATCCACTTTTATTACCATTATCCTTTGGCTATTTCATAGCCCATTGACCTGCAAATTAGTCTATAACACAAAATCATACATATCTATGCATTATCATCATGTAAATGCATTCAACCATAATCTCAATTCGATATGCACGTACCAACAACTTTAAACGTCAGAATTTTCAAGTTAGAAATAGATCACATGATATCCCCATAATTCAATTAACGTTAACCGTTCATAGAATTGACATTCACATAATAGATTGCATCATATCCATCATCATTCAAATAACGTTAAACATTCATAGAATTTTCATTCACATAATATATTGCATCATATCCATCATCATTGAAATAACGTTAAACATTCATAGAATTTTCATTCACATAATAGATTGCATCATATCCATCATCATTCAAATAACGTTAAACATTCATAGAATTTTCATTCACATAATAGATTGCATAATATCCATCATCATTCAAATAACGTTAAATGTTCATAGAATTGACATTCACATAGGTTCATACGTCTTAAAAGTTCAAGTGTATCATTATTAGTTTCACAGTGAATAGAAAATAAAGGTGATTAGGCCTCAGGTAATCCTAGCTGTCTAAGTCAAAAGGTGGCATTACATACACCCGACCTTCAAGAAACATATTCTCGAGGTGGTCAAAAAAGTGAGGGATGATCTCATTGTAATGTCTCAACATCCTCCCAAGTAGCAGATCCCGTGCTATACTTGTCCCACTAGACCTTTACTTGGTCTACCATACGGTTCCTGAGTTGTCAGACTCTACGGTCCAATATGCGTAACGGTTCTACCATGAGGGTTCCCGCGTCGATACCTGCAATTCCTTCCAATTCAGTTTATGAGATTCGTCAACAACATAATGACGTAGAACAGATACATGAAAAACATTATGAGTTTTATGCAAGTGGGGTAGCAGTACGAGACGATAGGCAACGGGTCCAATTCTCTCTTGGATTTTGAACAGTCCTATAAATTGAGGTGACAACTTTGTCCCCTTTATGAACTGAATGGTACTCTTATTAGGCCTAATACGAATGAAAACTTGATCTCCCACTCTATAACTTCAGTCAGTCCTATGTGCATCAACATAACTCTTCTGCCTATCCTGTGCTTCCTTTAGTGTCTGCTTAATTTGAATCACCTATTCCTCCATCTCTTGAATCAATTCTGGCCCAACTCTCACTCAGTATTCTAACCTTTCCCAACTCAACGATGTTCTGCATGGCCTCCCATACAGAGCTTCATAGGGTGGAATTTTGATGGAGCTATGAAAACTGTTATTCTAGGCGAACTCTACCAAAGGTAGGTACTTCTCCCAATGGGTTTGATTATCCATAACATACATCCTAAGCATGTCTTCCATAACCTGATTTACTCTCTCAGTTTGCCCATCAGTTTTAGGATGATAAGTTGTGCTTAAGTTCATCTGAGTCCCCAACGCTGACTGCAAACTTGTCCAAAACCTAGAAGTGAATCTGGAGTCCCTATTTGAAACGATCTTCTTGGGTATCTCGTGCAAACAGATGACCTCACTTACAAACACATGTGCCACATCAGTGACATCATAAGTGTCTCTAACTGGAATAAAATGATCACTCTTTGTCAACTTATCAGCTATCATAAGAATGACATCGTGTCTATGCGATGTGAGCGACAACCCCACAACAAAATCCATAGAAATGACTTCCCACTTGGACATAGGGACATCATATGGTTGTAGGAGACCTGTCGGGTGGTGGTGGTCGGCTTTCACTTGTTGACACTTTAGGCACTTGGCGATGAAATGGACTACATCGTGCTTCATGCCTACCCATAAGAAAAGCTTCTTCATGTCTATGTACATTTTCTTCACACCCGGATGCGCACAATAAAGTGTTCTATGGTCTTCCTTCAGTATGATGCTTCGAATATCCCCACCTTCGGGGATGTACATCCTTCCTTGATATCTTAATAGTCCATCTGCTTCCAGGCTATATCCTACATACTTTGGATCTAATTGCCTCCCACTCTGGAGGGTTGAAGTAACCTTTAAATACCAACTATCTCCAAGGAGTTGCCCCAACACCTGCTCCCTAAGATTGACTTTTAAGGGTACCAAGGAGAAGATACATGGTCTCCTACTTAAGGCATCCATGACCACATTCTCCTTTCTCTTGATATCCAAAATTCCAAAATCGTACTCACTCATAAACTCACTCCATATCCTCTACATGGCATTGAGATCCCTTTGAGTGAAGAGATGTTTTAAACTTTCATGGTCCATTTTGAGCTCAAAGTTTCGCCTCGCTAGATAGTGCCTCCAAAGTTTCAGAGCTAGCATTATAGCTGCCAACTATAAATCATGAGTAGAGTAAATCTCCTCATCTTGCTTCAACTTCCTTGACGCATACACTATCACTCCTCCATCATGCATTAGCATGGCCCCCAACACTTGCTTCGAGGCATCCGTGTAGACTGTGAAGTCTTTTTCCATATTCGACACTCGTAGAATTGGTGCACTAGTTATTAACCTCTTAAGCTCGACGAATGCACTATCACATTCTTCTGTCCATTCATACCTGACCCCCTTGCGCTGCAGAGTGGTGATGGGTTTCACTATTTTAGAGAACCCTTCCATAAATCCCCAGTAATAACCTACTAGCCCCATGAAGCTTCTCACCTCATGAGCATTTTTCGACACTGGCCATTCCATAATGGCCTTTACCTTTTCTGGGTCCACCGAGATTCCTTCACCGGAAATGATATGACCTAAATAGTGAATTTCTTTCTAGAATAAATAACACTTTGACAACTTTCCATACAATTTGTTCTCTCTAAGGCAGGACAACACCACTTGCAAGTGTTCCTCATGTTCTCTTTCATTCTTGGAATATATGAGGATATCATCTAAAAAGACTGTACAAAGCGGTCTAAGTACTTTTGGAATACACCATTCACGAGGCTCATGAATACTATTGGCGCATTGGTCAAACCGAAAGGTACTACAACGAACTCGTAATTCCCAAACCGAGTTCAAAGTGCAGTTTTAGGAATATCACCTTCCTTAATCCTTAACTGGTGATACCCTGATCGCAAATCAATTTTTGAGAACACCACTGCTCCTTTCATTTGATCAAAGAGATCATCTATCTGTGGCATTGGGTACCTATTTTTCATTGTAGCATGGTTCAAGTCCCTGTAATATATACATAGTCGTAAGGAACCATCCTTCTTCTTCACAAAAATTACTGGTGCACCCCAAGGTGAGACACTAGGCCTTATTAGCCCTAAGTCGAGTAGTTATTTCAATTGCATCTGCAACTCACAAAGTTTTGGCGTTGTCATCCTATACAGATTGTTGGAAATTGGTTCTGCATCAGGTTTTCGCTCAATGGTAAAATCAAGCTCCCTCTCAGGAGGTAACCCTAACAACTCTTTTCGAAAAACATCCTTAAACTCCAACAATACTGGGTACTGTTCCAAGGAGGATCCTTTCCTTTCATTGATTGCTTCCACTACATATAATCAACAACCTTCCCTCATGCAACATTTAACCTTCATGGTCAAGATAAAGAGTAGAGACACTTTCCTCCATACACCGTGGATCTCTACCGACCTTCCTTCATCGTCAACACAAAGCACCCTTTTCGCGAAACAATCTACCATAGCTAGATGGGTTTCTAACCAATCCATTCTAATGATTAGGTCATACGTCCCCAGAGAAATGAACTATACCTTCAACCTAGTAGCACACACTCCCAGGTCTACTAGACAATTATCAACGCTAGGTCCTACCGCTTGTTTTTCCCTCGAAGCTATCTCGAGTTGTTTAAAGTCATCGTGCTCGTAGGCTACGAACCCACACTTTTCTAATGCAGATGGTGAAATGAAACTATTTGTAGCACCATAATCAAATAAAATTTTAACATTGACATGATTTAGCGTACCTGACGACTCCACCACCGTGGATTGGTGTTCTGCCTGGCAATTATTAACCGTTGCATAAATCTAGTGGCTACTACTTACTCTTCCCATCGGGGCCTTTCCTTCTCTATGCACAAATCTTGCTTGCAACTCTGGGCAGTCACGCTGGTAATGGGATCCTCCACACCCCCAACACACAACATGAGGTGGAACCTGCGCACTTCCCTGTGACGGTCTCTGAAATGGGTTCCTTCCCCTGGAGCCCTACCCCTACTTGCTGCTCCCTGAGAAGGTCATGGACCTGCCTGAGTCGTTGGTGATGAGTGGGATGCTGCACTTGCAGCCATTGAAATACCTGTAGCAATTGTCCTAGGTGCGAATCTATTACTATAAGGAGGTGGCCTAGAGCTCCCTCCCCTGGAGAAGGTCCTAGAGGCCTTCCCCATGAATCCATGATGCTATGGAATGGTCTATCTCATACCTCCATTTAAGTGCATATGTTCCTCTACATAACGTGCATTTTCAACTGCTTCTGCTACTGACGATGGTTTCCACATCCGTACCATGGCCCTTATCTTAGGGTTTAACCCATACACAAAACGTTATGCCTGTCATTGATCGTTATCCATGTACGAGACATATTTTACCAATTCCATGAACTTGATCTCGTACTCTTCCACGGTCCTGTTTCCCTATACTAGAGCATGAAATGCTCCCACCTGTTGTTCCTCGTAGTAAGCCAACAAATATTTCCCCTAGAACCTTTCCTCAAAAATTTCCCATGAGACGGTGTCTCGGGTAAGGTGCAATTGCCTCTCCAGGTTACCCCACCAGTTCAAGGCAGTGTCCCTCAACTGAAAGATCGCTATTTTTGCCTTTGACATGGAAGCATAGTCTCTTAAGGAAAAACATCGTGTCATTCCTTCCAACCATGCCTCCACACGTTCACTCGCACGACCCTCGACAAACTCTGGGAGTTTGATCTTCTGTAGTTCTCTAGTGATGTCCCTGGGTGCAGGCCCTCCCTTTGAATGGTGGGGGTTCCACTTCGACATTTGCTGGCTGATGCCCCTTTAAAGTCTCATGAGAGATAATTCAGGCGATGGTGGTGGCAGCACCGACGTTGGCGGTCCTTGCGACGATGCCCCTTGGCCTGTATTTCCCTGAGTCCTAACCATATTGAATAATTGAATCTGCATCAAACCAAATGCTTGTTAGGGAAGAGTCTAAGGCAGTTCACATTTTCTCAACTTATACTTGTAAACATAGGGTTAGGCGTAAGTGTTTTTTTTACTTGTCTGTAAACAAACGTTACTCTTTTTAGGGTAAGTGGCTAAAGATTGGGGTCGAAAACCTCTAAGCTTGGTAACTTTGTTCAGAATAGTTGCTAACTCCCTTGCCTTGCCAACTATGTTAGCACTACGAGGTACCTGCCAATAAGTGTTACTTACCTCCTTAAGTCTTTAGAGATTTGAAAACCAAATAAAGTGTTTTAAATACAATGTTGATTAATTATTATATCCCAATAACCTAGACTAAACTTTAACCTAAGTTTCAATAGTCTTAATCAACACATTTAATCTAATCCAAAGATTATTATTATTATTAGTATCATAATCAAGTACATATTAACAATAATTAATCACTTAATTAATTACTCATATTATTAATCACATATTAACATTAATTAATACACAGTACATACATATTTTAATTAATTGAAATAATTCAAATTAAAATTTAAATTAAATCAAAACAAAATACATATTCAAATTAATTATAATTTAAACTAAATTAAAACAATTATAATTTAAAATTAAAATTAAAATAAATAAATTTTGAAATAACTATCTTAAAACAATTAAAATTTTAAAATAATTAAATTAAGACAATTAAAATCAAATCAAAATAATTAAATTTTAAAATAATATATAATAAAAAAAAAGTTGGGCATTGTGGGTCCTCGCATGAGGCCCACATGCCCCCCCTGGGCTCTCATTACCCAAAACCCTACACCCCAACTTGCATAATGCTGCTTCCTCTGTACACCGCTCCCACCATGCAACTGTGACCAGGGTCTCTTCCCCCCTCACTCTGCAATGGCTGCGTAGTGCAGTAGATATGGACCAGTGGCCATTCAGTGCGAATAATTTCTGAAATTACACCCAGCGACTCACATAGTATGAGTGGTTACACACAGAATAAGGCTCGAGCGAATGGAAATCAGGATACTGGTGGCATCTCTCCTTCTCAGAAATTTTTTATTCTCGATGCTTGTGTTGTGATGAATGACTAATAGAGTTGGGCTTAGTGTGTTTCTTGAGCGTAGTCCATTTTTTGTCGTGGCCTGGCACTTGGTCTTGGGTGTTGGGCTTTGGTTCTCTATACGAGTGGTCTAAGGATCCATATTTAGGCTCTGGTTCTATGTGCCGCGGGCTTCCTCGTAGCTTTTCCTTCATGGCCTGGCGACTTGGTATTTTGGTGTTGACTTGGTGTTTTTTGGTGCTTGGTCTCGGGCGCGAGGGTTAGTTGGTGATGGGTAGTGCATCGTAGTTGCGCCATGTGGTCTCCTCCCTTAGCTTTGGCGCTACTTGTCTGCTATGTTGGTTGATAACTCATGGCAACTTGTAATTTGAAGCTCATTTACGCTGAGCAAGGAATTCCCTCGTGGATCTGGCACAAATATGAATATCAGGGGCATAAAAGAATCCATTCCATCTTTGGCCCTCGTGAAAACCTCGTGGCTCTGGCGTAGTGCAAAGAAAATGGGGCTATGGGCTCTTCCCTTGTCCTTTGTGTGGGTGCTGTGATAAAGAAACACCCCTTGTGGGCTTCTCCTTGTGGCATTCGATGATGTTAGTGGCGCTTGGGTGCTTGGTCTCGAATGAATAACGTTGGGTTGTGGGATTTGCGCTTGGGCGCTGGGTTGTGTGTTGTAAAGGCTGCGGGTCATGGCTGCCATGGCTGAGCCTACTAACGCCCAAGAATGAGATACAACCCAAGAATGTATGGGGGATTTTGACATGGCCAAGTTGGCTCGTTTCAGTTTTGGAAGGTGTGGCCAATGGTAAGAATGTGACATGCTCCGTTCTCTACCCACGGTTAGGGTTTACAATTTGTTTTTTTGAAACTTTTATTTATTTCATTTAAATACCCTATTAAAATTGCTTTTATTTTCACGAGTATATATATATTATAGTTCCCAATTTATTTAGAAAAGTAAGTAACAAAGAAAAGTTTAAGTGGATTTGTATATAAAAAAAACAATTTTCATTATCATTTTATTTTATCATGCTACATAATTTTTGTTAAAGAAATAGCTCATCTAACTTTTATAAATAAAAAAAATAAAATAAAATTATTCTTTACCTCTTTTATAGGTCAAGCTTAATTTTTATTTTTAATTGTTCCCCTTTTATAGGTGAGGCTTCTTACAGGTTCACAGGTGAACAAGCGTTGGTTTTCATAGATTAACAAGTTCCAAAACATTCATAGACATTTTGGGGTTCTTTTGTACCACCTCCCCCTTCAAACTTACAACAGTTTCTAAGGTTTTCTGGGTTATTTCTTGGTCAATTATGAGTTTTTTGTTTGTTTGTTAAGTCCAAGGGTTTTAGGGAACATTTCTAATTTGTTGTAAATGGTTTCAATATAAATATTTAAGGGTTGTTTAAATTTATGGGTTATTGCTGGAACAACATTCCTAAACTAGCTTCATTCTTACAGGTGGGTAGGCCATGGTCCAAGTTTTGAAACTTGGCTCTGATAACATATGTAAGGCTTGGGTATACAGAGCCTCATAAATTTAAATATAAATACATAAATTCTTTCTAATTTACTTCTTTATTCACTGTTCCAACATAATAATAATGAACAACAATATAATAATGAACAACGGTATAATGAGCATAATGAACAACATAATGAGCATAATGAACAACAACATAATGAGCATAATGAGCATACTGAACAAAAATATAAGGGAATGGATAAGGTATTTACCTCAACCTGATGCTGAACCTGAAGCTGATGATGCTGAACTTGAAGCCGATGGATCCTGCCCAAACTGAGTAACCTCCCAACCAACTAGGAACAACCTCTATGACTTCCTAACTCCAGGAATCCTCACGGTTTCCTAGCCCCCGAGCCCAAAATTCCTAGCAACAACAGTGCCCCTGTGAGAGTCCTCAAGAAAAACTGTAAGCAAAATTGTTCTTTCCTCCCTTATCCTGCTTCCTCTCACCATTTCCTTACCTTGCGATAAACCCAAAAATATCACCAAACCAAAGATCCCCTCCCCGAGTTCTCCCTTCTCCCTTATCTTCCTCCCTCCAATCCATTTCCCCAACTGCCTTACCCCTCATTAATTCCTCAACCACCTTATCCCTCCCATTAATTGGTTCAACTACCAATAATAATAATATTATAACAAAGTCTCCATAAAATCTATTTTAATAATTCATTAAACTAATATTTATCATTCATGATAGTTAAAGAATTAATTAGGGTTGTTACACGCGCCCTTAGCCGTACTACCAAGGTACTATAGAGTATCTTCTCGAGTGTTGTTCTCGGTGGCACTATAACTGTCAGGAGACCGATTGGTTTATCTACGGAAGGCTGCAGGATGTCTAGGCCGATCCATATACAGGTGTTATCTAATGCGATACCACTCAAAGGGTTACCAACATGGGTTACAAGGGTGGCCAACTATGTGTGCTTAAGTACCAGTTGTAGTTCCTACGTGTATGCTTCCTTGACCACATATTTATGCGTTGAACGACAAATCTTTGTAGATTTAAGACACCAAAATACATCTCTACCCTGAGAAAAAATAACCCACAATTTTCTACCAAGGAAAGTGCACTGATACCACTTGTAGGGTACCAAATCTATTATAATAATAGAAAAATAGAAATACCGCAGAGAATAACAATGAAACAACAAAATATATGAAACCACAACACCAAAATAATATCTTTGTTGATAGGAAACAATGTCCACTTGCCTCTTTGAGGGGGCAACCGCCAACATATCAACACTCTATTACAATGATTCTCAAGAAAAAAACTTATCATACCCTCGACTCCTATTTATACTAAATATATCTACCAAAAGAACAATCTAGAGGAAGAACTTCTAGAAGCGAAAGCTTCTATCAGGTCTTCTTACATTTGATTTATTCTTCCTTATTACTAGGCCTTATTAATATTGGCTTTTATTACATGGAAAATATATTATTCTACCTACATGAGGGTTTAGGGAGGTTAGGTCCCTAACAATCAACATGCATTGTCACCACATCTAATTGGTGAGACAACATGGAAATCGACAATGAATGGGTCTTTAGTTGCATCATATTTCTTTCACACTATGTATATGTGTGATCAATGCACCTTGTGGTGTCAATTTCATGACTTATGTTCCATCTAAGGATTAAATACATGGGATTTGATGTGTGGCTTTGTTGTGTAAGTTGGGAACTTGGGTTTGATGTTTGGGTTGGGTCATTTCATTCTTTCTAGGCTGTCATGACCATCTCAAGTAATCATGTTTGTGTAATAGAAATTGTGAAAGTTGTCGATGAATCACTGAGAGGTGAAACTAGATGCATATCATATATCCTTTGAAAGATTTAAGGGAACACTAAATGTAGAAGCATGTACTATGTAAAGCAGTGGTGTCAAGTGAAAATTTAATTGCTAATAACAAACCACCTCACAACCATCCCAAATAATTGTGTTTATGTACCCAATATCGTGAAAGTTGTCAATGGATCATTGAGAGGAAAAACCGTGCATATCGTATGTCATTGTAAAGCATTCCAAGAGTACTAAATGGTGGAAGCATCAATTATGTAAAGAAGAGGTGTATGATGACATGTTTTTAATCCATGAAGATAATTCAACCACATTTAGGAACTCAAGATTGTGAAAGTTGTTGATGAGTCCCCAGGAAGAAAAAATATGTCTTTCATACATAAGTGAACAAATTTCATAGGGTACTAAACGTTGAAAGCATATATTATGTAAAGAAAGGTGTTTGGTGACAAATTGTAATCACTAATAACATACCACCTCATGACCACCCCAAATAATCGTGTTCATGTACTCAATAATGCAAAAGTTATCGGTAGATCATCAAGAGGTAAAAACATGCATATTATATATAATTGGAAAGATTTTAGAGAGTACTAATCAATGGAAGAATAAGTTACGCAAGGTGGAGGTATCTAATTGTCAATTGGGTTTATCTTGGGTGGTTGGTAGGAATGATTGTTATCTTCCCCACCTAGGTTCAATTCTCGAAAACTGACATATTGAGCTCTTAACAAGTATATTGTTGTAATGGCTTCGAGCCTTGTTGTTGACCATCCTTGTTCCCTAAAGATTCTAGTATTTACCCTGGGTACCATCCTCGAAATGAGAGGAAGTACTCGGGGGTTTTCCTCGAGCATTGTAACTTGGAAAAAAAAAAGTTCGAGGTATCTAATGATATCCTTGAAACACCACTTAATGATCATCCCATATAATTATATATATCTACTCAAAACACACCACTAGAATATGCTCACAACAACACTTGACATATTGAATGAACTTCAAACTGTAGTTAGCACACCCGAATCACAAGTAATAATTTTGTTGCTAGACCCACAACACCAACATCACATGTAATTATTCTACTAACAAAAGAAAAGGACAAGAAACTAAGTCTCATAACTAACATGTTTATTGCTCATAATATATTGGAAGAATTAGGAACTCAAACCCCTATTTCCCACACTAAACAAACAACCCAACAAGCATAAGCATCCAAGTGTCAAAAAACTTAGGATACATATTCAAAACCTCCCTGCAAAAGTAATCTAGTGCAACAATATCATCATGAAGATAACTATATAAAAATCCCACATGAACTAGGGGTAAAAATTAAATTCATGAAGGAAGAATTACCAAATGCACAACATACAAGGATCACCATATATTTTGACCATTAAGAAAGTAAAAAAAAAAAATCACATAAGAAACATGGAGCAAAGCATAACATAAGTTCAAGATGAGATATATGGACTAAAATTTAAATTGAAAATAGATCACTTGGACTAAAAATTATTTTCCTCACGAGGTTTTACTTTGAGGAAAAAGTATTTAACTGTTAACTTGGGCAAAATTAATAAGAAAAAATAAAATTTTATATAACTTATATTATATTGAAAACATTAACAAAAGTCAGTAGCATGTTTCTTTGTGTCATGTAATGCTTGCAAGATAATCAACCCAATATATGCAACATCTCAAGGGATAATTAGCCCAAAAGATGTAATTATTTAATATATCAACTTCCTAGTCATTTTATCAAAGAATAGTGAAGAAATTGGTGACCAGACTTTGACAAAAGAACTAGGAAGGGAATATTACAAGAATATATCATGCTTACTTAATTAAATTATAGTATGGAGTAGGGGTAAACATTAAAGTTAGTAAGGAAGAATTTCCATCATATGCACAACATCCTAAGTACAACTAACTATGTAAATTATGTTTCACAATACAATGTTTTTATCATTTTACCTAAATTATGTTCGACATTGATATATTTGTGGTTGAGCCAAAAATTTGATGAATTCTATTCATTAATTTATACATTATGAATTAGCGACTCAGATTCATTAAATTCAACAAACTAACAAAATGAAACCACCATATATTTGTAATAATAAAAAACAATTAAGATTGCAATGAATATTTCTCATCACTACACTTTCAATGCTACTTGATCACTCACATTTACTTCACCACTTACATCAATTACATCATCCTCTTCTTGACATGGTGCAACAATTGCAATAAGTACATTTTCAAAAATCCTTTTTCTTATCAATGTACAATGAATAACAAACCACCAATTTTCATCTAAGACATCACTATGGAAGAAAAGAAGTTCACAGTGTTATGGAAGCACACATGCTTTCACTTGAGATGTAAACATTTCTCTATGTATGTCAACATAATTCAATTCACTTAAACCACAAATTTTCATCAAAGACATCATTATGGGAGAAAACAAGTTCACATTGTGATCTAAAAATGAAGAAGACTTGTAATCTTGAAAATATTTGCAAGTTAAATTCTATGTGTTAAAAAGAAAATGGATCAACTTTGCAACACATTATTAAAAGGATTTACTCATTTAAGATGCATATAAACAACAACATAATCAATGAACATAAATATTTAACACAACAAATGATAAAGGAGTTCACCCCTCTCTTGGGCTACATCTCCTGGTCCAGCTTCCAATGGATCATTATTATTATTTTCTCAAAGTGATCAAAAGTGTGCTTTATAATGCTCAAAATAACCAACAGACTGCTCCAATGGCTTCAGAGCGTCCAAAAACCCCTAGCTGGGCTTTTTCAGCACCTCGTTTGGCCAAAAAACGAAGAAGTTAGGCTTCCTGGAAGTCCCCCCTTCAAGCTTGCTGTCTCTGCATCTACAAATTGCACCCTTGTACATTCAACCTAGCACACACGCTATTTAAAGTGTAAAAACCCAGAACCGGGCGCAACCGCACCACTAGTCCAAACTGTCGAACTGTTTTCACGTTGGCCCTAACCACCAAGGCTCGTGGGCACCTGGCAGTCATACGACCGCACCAACATATAACAACAGGGCTAATGGTTATAACCGTTGAAACCACATATTAAAACCCACGCGCATGGATACGATGGTCACATGGTAAACCACGCGCACATATAACCGATGGTTACAATATATGGTTTGCAATATATATATGGTACGCCGTAGTGCTGGTCGCATATAACAATACACATGACGATGGACCGGGGCTTAGCCCCGACCCGGTCCACGCCCACATATACATTACAACGAATTTATATATAATGTTTAACACATAGCTATCAAGGAACAAATGTGGGTGCGCCGGTTGGGCATCCTTTCCCAAAGATTTGGACTTTCCCCAAAGGTCACGGGGTCGACTTTCGTTGAGTGCAAAGTTTTAACCAACACATAAGTGACACATGGCGGCTTGTGATTGGGCCACGTGTCGCATCCCCATTAGCTGCCAATAACACACACACAATATGCCAATTGTTTTCCACATCATCATACGGCCTGCCACATCATTCGTACGATCTGCCACGTCATCCGTACGGACTGTACAGACTGTACAGTCAACACCCTTTTTTTTTGCTTGTTTTCCATTTTGAACAGAAAACGATATCTCTCACTCCTGACGTCCGTTTGAACCAAAATGAGTTGCATTGGGTTCAAAACGACAAGGCCTACGCTCTCGTTCGATTTGAAACGATTCTGAGCACTTTGAATTTTTAAGCAAAATTTGATCCCCTGATCACACCTCCCCATTGGGAAGCTTTTGGACCTCCAAAAGACTATATTCAGTCTATGTGAAGATGAGGGTATAGTTCCCTCACCCTTCCAACCTCAATCCACTCTGCTTTGCTTGGATTGGTACCTTTAAGACCAACTCGAAGATACTCCACATTTCCTCGTTTTGAAGTTCGCATTCTCCTGTCAAGGATGGTGTCTTCATGCAGTTCTGTAAGATATTCTGGGGAAAAATCATCTATAGAAGGAAT
>ML797186.1:176327-193563 GCA_009831015.1 Picea engelmannii | reverse complement strand
AAAATTTTGCCATTCCATAGTAGCCTTTTGCTTATATGCCAATGGATAAAATTGTTTTTTAATTGCAACAATAAAATCATTCCAAGAAATTAAAATTTTACCATGCTTCTTCATGTCCTCCTGAGTCTTGGATTCCCACCAAAGGAGTGCTGCACTATCCAATATTAAAGAAGCAATTTGAATTTTGGTTTCATCATCTTGATTTTTTTGTATTCTACAATATACCTCAATCTGACGTATCCAATTATCTAGTTTCTCAGCATTAACTTCTCCATTGTATATTGGCAATTCAAATTTAATATCAAGCTTTAATGAAAGAATTTGCGAAGGAGTTTTACAATGTCCCTTTGGAGAATTCAGAAGAGGTCTTGAATTGGTAGAAGAAGAAGAATAAGAAGATGGAGGAGAGGGTGGTGGAGAAGCACCATTCCCTCCATTTCCATTTGGAGTTTTATCACCACTGTCTCCCTTATGCTTTGAAGGGTTGGAGCCTTCACCTTGCAACCCTGCATTCCTTTCCATAAAGATCTTCATCATCTCTCTCATTTCCATGACAACCTTTCTGAGATCTTCATCTTCTGCAGGAACATGTTCATGACTTTCTTCATGAGCCATACGTGGTGAATGCCTCCTTGAAACTTGCGGTGATTGTATATGCTTCCTCCTTGAAGGATGAGAACTTGGCTTCACAAGTTGACCTTCTCCTCTTGTGAGTTTCAACCTTGTGAGCATCATAAAACAAAACACTTTCAAATAATCAAGTCTTCAAAAACCAGTGCTCTGATACCAACTTGATCTAAAAATGAAGAAGACTTGTAATCTTGAAAATATTTGCAAGTTAAATTCTATGTGTTAAAAAGCAAATGGATCAACTTTGCAACACATTATTAAAAGGATTTACTCATTTAAGATGCATATAAACAATAGCATAATCAATGAACATAAACACATAACACAACAAATGATAAAGGAGTTCACCCCTCTCTTGGGCTACATCTCCTGGTCCAGCTTCCAATGGATCATTATTATTATTTGCTCAAAGTGATCAAAATCGTGCTTTACAATGCTCAAAATGACCATCAGACTGCTCCAATGGCTTCAGAGCGTCCAAAAACCCCTAGCTGGGCTTTTTCGGCACCTCGTTTGGCAGAAAAATGAAGAAGTTAGGCTTCCTGGAAGTCCCCCCTTCAAGCTTGCTGTCTCTGCATCTACAAATTGCACCCTTGTACATTCAACCTAGCACACACGCTATTTAAAGCGTAAAAACCCAGAATTGGGTGCAACCGCACCACCGGTCCAAACTGTCGAACCGTTTGCGTGCTGGCCCTAACCACCAAGGCCCGTGGGCACCTGACAGTCATACGACCGCGCCAACATATAACGACAGGGCTAATGGTTATAACCGTTGAAACCACATATTAAAACCCACGTGCATGGATACGGTGGTCACATGGTAATCCGCGCGCACATATAACCGACGGTTACAATATATGGTTTGCAATATATATATGGTACGCCGTAGCGTTGGTCGCATATAACAATACACATGACCATGGGCCGGGGCTTAGCCCCGGCCCGGTCCGCACCCATATATACAATACAACAACTTTATATATAATGTTTAACACATAGCTATCAAGGAACAAATGTGGGCGCACCGATTGGGTGGCCTTTCCCAAAGCTTTGGCCTTGCCCCGGAGGTCACGGGGTCGACTCCGGCTGAGTGCAAAGTTTTAACCAACACATAAGTGACACGTGGCGGCTTGTGATTGGGCCATGTGTCGCATCCCCATTCGCTGCCAATAACACATGCAATATGCCAACTTTCTGCCACGTCAACGTGCAGCCTGCCACGTCATCCGTATGGTCTGCCACATCATTCGTACAGACTATACAGACTGTACAGTCAACACCCTTTTTTTTTTGCCCGTTTGTCATTTTGAACAGAACACGATATCACTCGCTCCCGACGTCCGTTTGAACCCAAACGAGTTGTGTTGGGTTCGCAACGACGAGGCCTACGCTCTCATTCAATTTGAAACAATTCCGAGCACTTTGAATTTTTGTGCAAAGTTTGATCCCCTGATCACATTGTTATGGAGGCACACATGGTTTCACTTGAGATGTGAACATTTCTCTATGTATGTCAACACAATTCAATTCACTAACCAAGTCAATTCTAACATATCTCCTTCTATCAAAGAGATTAAACCATTTTCATTCGAAAATCACACATATAAGCAATGGTGCAAACATAATCAACGTGTCCCTATTGGGTTTGTATCAAATGCAATATATATTGCACCATCACATGTTTGTTTGACCTGATACGCACTCTCCACCCAAAAATGATGACCGTATGCCCACATCGTAATATATGTTCATATATTCATTAATAGACACATTTTCATATTACAACCAATAACCATTCCTAAACTTGCAACAACACATAAATGTGTTTTATTTGAATATATGCAATTAATCTCATCCATTACATATTTTCCTTTTGCATCCAACTCCTATGTTAAATGCATCTAGTTCACTTTCTTTGTTGTTTAGACCCAATTTACAAGAGTGATCCTTCACCCATGCGTGTGTGCACTTTGTAGGTCATTGATCATGTAATTTTTTAAGTAGTGTAATTTGAGGGTTTGACCTTCTAAATGAATGTATTTCTTCATGTCATTTTTTATACATTTCATCATATGTCACCCCCCATTTCCTGGTAGGCTTTGTATTGGATAAAATGAGTTTATTCCTTCTATTCAATTCATCCTCATCTACAATGTTAGTGAGCACTTAATATTATTCATTTTTTACAAGGAAAATAGTTATTCATTGAAAACTAAAATTAAAACCATGTATGCTAAATATGTATATTACCTCTCAAAACATGTGTTTCTCCATCTGTTTCAAGTTTCTCCCCTTGTAATCACTCTTCAATCACCATCCCACATGATTGAAGCATCTACCATCATTCATTAAACAAACTCAAACATAAGAAATAAATATTCATTAACAATGTACCCTTTGACTATGCACCCTTTATGATGGTCTGTTGCCTTACAAATCCCTTAAGTGTTTTCATGCACCTCTCTAGGAAGAACATCGATATATAACTCACCACACCTACTACTTCAATGTATTCAACCAAATGTACCAAAATATGGACTTGAGTATAGTTAAAACTAGTAGGCAACTCTTTCTAAAAAAATAAACAATTTCTATTATTTCATTGTGTCATTTAGGGATGCTCATGACATGTATCACTTTGGATGTGATCCACCTAAATTCAAGATGTCCCCATTTACCATATATTTAATACTTCCATAAAATTCATAGTGCTTGATATTTTGACATATATACTCATCAAAATAAATGTATGGTCTAGATAAAAATTAAAGAACCAACCTTAAAACCAAATATAAACATGCAATGGCATGACATAAATCTTGTCTAAGACTAGCACATTCACATTTAACTATAAAATAGATGTGCTAAACATATGCATCTTCAAATCAGCTAGACGGTAATAATATTACAAGGGTTAGTGGTAAATTAAGGATTCTATACTAATTTATACCACAAGCACACCAATAATATGGACCTTTAACTAATTATGGGGATCATGCGTCTTGATACTTGTCAACTAACCATCAACAATAAACGATATTCTCAACGAAGAACCATATCCCATTGGTGTTTGAATTATACAAATTGCCTTCTTCACAATCTCTAAATCATCCTTAGACAATATCCATCAAGTGCAACAAGACAATCTTTTTATCATCTACATTCATTGTTTCTTTTTCTTGTAGATATTTATTTGTATTTAACATGGCCAAATTTCTTGAAGATGCATGTGTAACTTTCTAAATGAAAGTGATATGTTTCCAAAGAGAATCTGACACATTCTTGAAGATATGCATTGGATCCATTAATAAATGTGCCACTTTAAGTTCTCTCCAATATGGGAGATCATAGAATTTGGAAGCCTTGTTCATTACTTTTGGCATGGGATTTAGAGGAATTTTGAATTATCTATATTGTTTACAATATTAGATAGGTCCCCATTGGGCATATCCTTGAAAACAAATTCAATGCTAGATTCCATTTTTTTTTACCAATCTACTGGCTTCATACCTAGACATGTTCATTACAACCTGTCTTTCCTTGCCATAACATAAACAAGCAAGTAATCCTTTGTGTCATTAGTCCTAAACCACAAAAGTAATAAAAAGAGACAATGTACATTAATTGTTTACAGATTACAATGACTAATATTACAATGATTTAAATTATTCCAAATTAAAGGTTAGATATGAGTATACAATAATGCTTAGAAAGTCATGGATTATCGAACAAATCACTATGTACATTATTATGTACTTTCAAAGATATCTTGTGAAATATCATACATCTTAATGCCATTCCAGAAAAAAAAAACATCTTCTCTATGAACAATTCCAAATAAACACCCATGTCTCCAACTAGATGGTTTCTAGGCACAATAAGAGACAACATAAAATGTTATTTCTGCAAAACCGTCAAAGGAGGGTAGTGATAATTAATTAGTAGAATGGGCCAAATTGTATAATTTGTAGATTGGAAAGAGAATGGATTCACTCCATCTATTGGTAACCCAAATATTATACTATGTTGCTCATGTATAATTTTTTCAATCCATGTATTCTCTATGTGTTTCATTGCCTTGACATATAAAGCAATGCACAACACACCTTGTCCACTCCTATTATTTGCATGCCAATCCATATATTCAACTAAAGCTCGACAACAAAACATGCATTGCAATCTTGAAATTATGAGAAAGTGGAGTAATACTTTTTGCATAACTTTTTTACCCTTCACATCAAAATGATATCAACTTATTTGTCATTTTGATAGACATGCTTATATTTATGTCATCTTTGTATAGGATACAATATTTTGAATATGCACAATATACTTTGTAATCAACACCAAAATCACTCAACAATTTCCTAACATCTTTACATTTACTAGGAAGTACATTGTTCAATGGCAACAATGTATCTTGCAACAAGCTAAACACAATTAACAATAATTAATTATATTTATCAATATGTATGAACATTTACATCTAACGATTATGAAAATTTTAACAATTTGTAAAACACATAATGCTATTCTACACATCACAATACATACCTTAACAAAGATGTAAAGCTATTTTCTAACCATCCATATGTTACTTCCAAATTATAAAACATTAGAACAATAATAAACTCATAGCATTTTTCTTTGTCAACCATTGTTAAAAAAGGTGTCTGTGCAGCCTATGTCAAATGATCTAGTTGAATTCCATTATCATCTGTACCTCCATCTATGTCTTCTACATGTGCATCAGCTAGATGGATGTCTTCCTATTAGAAAAACAAGATCACAGAGCAATAAAATAAAACAAATGTGGAAATAAAACACATAAGATACACAATAAAATAGAGACATAGATATACGTGATTCACCCAGTGTGGGCTACGTCCACCAAAGAAATTATCAGGTCCTTCCTTTTTATTATCCAACAAAATGAAGGGATACAACCTACAATGTACCTACTATAACTTCCTCTTCTTTCTCTCACAGTCTCCTCTCTCAGAATACAATATTCACACACATACATAGCCACAATACAATTCCCTCATAAAAGAGGGTTTCCTTCTAGGGTAAAAATCCCTAAAATAACTTCTACCATCAGATCTATGACCGTATAATGAACTATCTAGATTGACTACAAAATTACAATATTTTACAAGGAAAATTTTCCCAAAATTTCACTTCGGGGGCACTGCCCCCGAATCCCCCGCTAGGGCCTCACAACAGTTATGGGGGGGAAAGCCCCCCCACACCCCTTCCGTTAGGGAATGGGGTCCAAGCATGGCTGAAACAAACCTCTGAATCAGAAAGATAATCAGGCTCCACAACCAACACTTCCATCTCGAGAGCATCATGTAACAATTTTTTTGTAGTGAGTGTATGGTTGTATTCGTCATACTCTTCCTAGAAGCTAGTTTATCTATATCCACTTCTATCCAAGAAGCAATAGTACAATGAAATGGAAGAGGTGCAGTAACATGTGCTTCATTGCTGAGTTCCTTCTCATAACTATCATCCTAAATATTGAGATTGTCCAATACACTATTGTCAAAAGGATACAATATGAAAGAAAACATTTTATTTATAAAATCAAAATCATTAGAATGTTGCATGTAATAATTTAAATAAACATACATTTTAGAAGGAACACAATCTTCCAATCCATCAATACAAATTCTTAATACAAACTCTTAAAGTTTAAAAGTTATACAATATTATTTTATTATGTTCTTCTTGTGTCTAATTGGAACCTTTAAGGGAATACTAGTTGCTTGTCTTCATTTTGTCCCAGATTCGAGTCTGTTATCGCACAATTTGTAGTTTGGAAAAATCCAAACCCAAACCACAAAGGTGTGACAACTATGGGAGTATCTACCCACAATCACCTTAGATAGATAATCCCCTCACTTTAGTGATGATAGAATCACCACAAGGGGGGAATCCCAGGTGACCCTAGGGGGATTGTGATGGAAAGTGAAAAGAGATGAAGGATTCCCCTATAAGTCAAGGTCAATAATGGATATGAGGCTTAAGAATGAGTCTCATGAGATGGTGAATGGTTTCCAAAGTATTCTACCTGCAAAACAATGTCAAACTTGCCCGGAACAAGACAATATATGATAATAGAAGCCTCAAAATCAGTGGGGATGCAACAAATAACCTTCACGTCCCAAATTGTAGTAGTAGCAGTGGATATATATATATATATATATATATATATATATATATATATATCAACAAGCACTAAATGAATATAATAGCTGAAAAATATACCGTCAAAATCTAGTGCAAAATGTTGGAAATAAAGCTAGCAATGAGTAGACAATTTTCCAATAATTAGACCAAGAATTGATAGCAATTTAAGGGTTGTTAGTAAGTGTTATCAACAAGATTTGTAACAACCTTGTGGCTGTAGAAAACTATTGCTACATCAACAAGTTCTAGCCACTAAAATCAGCACACAATCCACCCAAACAATAATATTCAAATAGTAGATTAATTATGACAGTTTGTAAGTGAATTTTAGTGGTAGAAAAGTGAGCAAAGAGTAAGATAAAGATGAGTTTGTTGCAAACCTATTGGCTGTAGTATAAAGTGTATTACAACAATGAGATTACTTGGCTAATAAAGATGCCATTAGGGCACAATAAAGATTATAACATGTAGAAATTAGATCCAAACTTAAACAATTCAATCTCTCAAAAATCATGTATACCAATGCATGAATATTCAATCTCCAATGTAGGTAGATTAGTGTTTTATCTATTTGGTTATGGAGTCTCTTGTGTATGAAATATGGTTTATAAATTCTCTAGGGGTGTAATCTCTTTTACTCCCTAGAGCAAACAAACCTTAGTAAGGTAAATCTACAAGGGTGTAAGCCCGTTTACTCCTTGTAGCAACCTTTGCAAAATAACTTTTTCAATGACAATAAAAATAGATCTTTATGGATGGTGTATTCCCTTATACTCCTCATAGGGTTTAACAAAATTAACCTTAAAACCAAGAAAAAACAACACAATTGAAAAATTCCCTTACCTACTTCAAGAGATAACATGAAAAACCCTTACTTATCAAGAATATTCCATCACAATGACAAGAAACAAGCATCCAAGAGAGAGAGTCTAGCCTTTTCCTCCAATAGACAAGTAGAAACATCCCAAATTCACCAGAGAGAGAGAGAGAGAGAGAGAGAGAGAGAGAGAGAGAGAGAGATAATTTCCTAAGTAGGGAGAAAATTTCAGCCAAGAGAGTATGTAATTCTCAAGCACATGATGATAAAATGAAAGTGAGGTGACCTATATTTATATGAGGTCACCTAAAACTAATTTGTCCATTTTTAAAAGTCAACACCAAATTATAAGGAGGCTGACCTCTTCTATTTTCCTTTTACAACTTAAAAATATAAAATTTCATAAAATAATCCCCTTAGAAGGGTGATGTCATGCCCTAAAGGGTGAATCTAGGCCTCAAAAGTGAGATGTTGAGCCTCTAGATGCAAGTCGTTGGGCCTCCAAAATCCATGTGTCCATTTCTTGTGCTCTGGAGTGTCATGTCATGCATATTTTTCCTTCAAACCACATCATCTTTCTTCTAGAACCATCAAGCCTATCAAACCCTAGCCTCTCTCATGACGTGAAGGATTAGAAGGCGATGCTTTGGGCCTCCAAAGGCCAACGTCCAAGTGGAAAGGGCCATCATGTCAAAACCTATTGGTGTCCAAATGCCTCCAAAGTCAACATCCATCATCTCAAGTGTGCAATGACTTCGGGGTCCTCTTCCCATGTTGTGGGGCATTGCATCCATTATGTGGGCTTCGAGCCCTTATGAAGGTCCAAGTGATCTAGTCCCTCCATGGAAAAAATTTCACTTGGCAAGGTCATGCAAAGACAAACAAGTATGCCCTCCAAGGGTCCACAAGCCACATGTATCATGCCAAGTAAGCCATATTTAATAAAATAACCACCCAAGCATGTGCATCAAATCCCCCCTTTTCAAAATAAACAAATGCTCAAAGACCTTATATAATTTTCGAAATTTAAGTCTAGGAGGGTTGTCATGGTGCTCTATTGGGTATATCAATCCCCAAGTTAAGGAGTATGCTGTTCCTGAGATTGATTCTAGGCTCGAAGAATAAGGTCAGGCATCAAATATTTAAATGAAATGTTTTATAAGTGCCTTTTTCTACCTTCAGTTTTCTGAGAAATAACTTTAAGTGAAATTTATGATAAGACAATACAAAGGCAATATCTCGTTATCTGAGTCGTAAATTTAATTTCAAATGATGTAGAAATGATTGACAAAAACTGTTAGAATAAATCAAGGTATCAATTATAGATAAGTCTTACCTCATTTGTAGTAGAAGAAAAATAGAATATATACCCTTGAAAGAAGATTAAGAATGCATAAATTCACACAGATCGCATCCCTTGTTTTTACTCGTAGTAAGAACAAAGGAAAAACTGTAACTAAATGGACTTGTGATGTATTAATATCATAGTAGATGTATTACTAAATTGTAATCATTCACTCTTCAAGAAATACATAAGGAAACTAATAAGAGATGGAAACGTAGGGAAAACACATAACTCAAATGAAACGAGATCTAGAATCTTTGTCTTCTCTTGTATTAATATTCAATAAGTTCTCTCTTTTACATTAGGCCAGAAGTAGCCTGGAATAGATCCAAGATCTATCTATTTATACAAAAATTGTCTCAACTTAAATTAGTTATACTTTCCACAATATCTGTTCTAAATATAGAATACAATCTGAATGGAAAAACAAAACACAGATATTGTTGAGTTATGGTTTGATGTGCTGGCGCTTAATATGCTCCTTCATTTTCTCCCAGACGCACTTGCTTTCTTCTGTTCATTGTACTGGGTACACATATCCATCAAGGCTATCACAAATCTCGAAGGTTCAATGTTCTCATTCAATTCGAAGGAAAATACCTTCTTGTGTACTAGTGGTAGCTTCTCCAGGATCTTCTTTACTGCATGGGCTGTAATTTGATACTGCAAATCAGGCTTCACCAACAACTCATTAATCTTGAGCAAATCAATCTGATTCATTTGTTGGATGAACAATTGAATATTTTCCTTATTCATTTCTATTTCGATTTTCCCAAGTGCCTCTGAGATATCATTTCCTTCAAATTCAACCAATTTTGTTTCTACATAAGACAAGGTATTCAGACAAGTCTCCTTTGCCTCTTTGGCAAGCTTCTTAATTTCTTCTAGGTTTGTCTCCCAAACTTTCAAGGCCATTTCACCCTTCACTTGTTCATATTGTGAAAAAGGGGCGAGACAAGGGATATTGGCTTTCTTCTCCATATAATGAACTCTTGAAACTTGGATATAGACACACTAGCATCCTTTTCTTTCACATAAATACTTTTCAGAGAATTATTTATTGCCTGATAGTATTTCTGAATAATATCCACCTTTTGATACAGATCCTATTGAACAACTTCCAACTTCTCATTGCTTTCGGATGCTTGTGCTTTGAAAGCAATGATGTTTATTGTTGTGTTCTACATTAGGACTAATTTGACCTACAACTATTCTATCAAATTGTCCCGCTAAGTAATCATGGCTTTACTAGTCTGTGAATTTTGGTAAATCAACTCGAGTTTCTCCTGTAACTGCTTCATCTGCTGCTCATAATTTAACCTAATTTTCTCTATGTTTTGATTCATTCTGCCCCTGACAACCTGTTCTGTGCTTTGCATTTCATTCTGCAATTGTTCCACCAAGAGATATTTGTGTTGCAGTTGCTTGGTCAGATTATTCACTAACCATTGGTTGGTAGTGGTGAAGGCCCCTAGTGAATCTACAACCTCCTTGGAAAACTCAGGATCATTTTGGCTTTTTCCATCATACACTATTTTCTTCCTTTTAGTAACTACTCCATCTTTTTGCTGATATTTTTTCTTTACAATATATTTCCTTTTCTTGTTGAAAAAGAAACTTGAGGGAGGCATTTATTCAGGCAAGATAGGAGTAAGTTCATCTATGTGAATGACCTCTGAACTAGGAGTTTCAAAATTGGTTGCTAAAGGAGTTAATGAGGGAATAAGAGAGATAATTGCGGTGGAGCTTTCTGGACCAGTTGTGCTTGAGATGACAACATAATTAACTGGTGTTGAAGGGGGGAAAAATTGTCCATGCTTCATGAAAGCTTCAAAGTGGGCTAATATCTGTTGATCATTTAGACCTAGCAGTGATGTTTTTATCTCTTTAAATAATCCATCTGAACTCTTCAATACTTATTCAGTTTTGTTCTTAGTGGAGCAACTTGGCTGAGATTCTATGGGTTTAGCTTCTTGTGAAGATGGAATGGGCCTTGAATATCCTTGTAAAATCTTAGGCAAGTTGTTTCGTCTATGCTTTTGGAAGATGAGGAAACTAGCATGTTGGTCAGGAGGCAGAGTCTGGAATCTATTTTGAACTTCTTCATAGGATCTAGCTCCCCTCAAAACCTCATCATAAGGAGACTCTTCGTGGATGTATCTTTTCATTTTGAATTGAGCCAAATGATTCTCTACCACCTTGTGAGGATCATGTATTTTGAATTCAATGTCAACTAATTTCACATCTTCCAAGGCTGCAGCCTCGACTTTGGTATGACAAAAATTTAACAATGTAAACATACCAACTTGAATGGGAAAAGTTGGCCATACCTTTTTCTGAGCTGCTTTCAATTCCTTAGTGATTCCTCCTGCTACTGTTTGGTATGCCACTTCTCGGCACATCGGCTTGTCAGGTAAAATTTTTGGAAGGGCATGAGGAGGAACGGAGCAACCAAACACTCTAATGTAAGATAATTTCTCTTCAATGTACCAGTCTGCAAATGTGACTAAGTTTCCCATAATCTTCTCTGAAATCATGGGCAGTGGGTGGCCATAGACAACTACATGAATAGGTACCACTACATTGTGACAGATCTCATAAAATAAATCTTTAGCATTTTCTTCCAATAGTTTAGAGTGGTAGAAATGTATAGGCTAAAAAATAGCGAGGGTCCAACTCTAGTTCATCAGAGGAAATGGGGTCATGAAGCGAATGACATCCATGATGTATGTGGACATGTAAAAAAGAGCATGTTTCCCTTTTGATTTCAACGATTGGTACTTAACAATATCCTTAGCCTTCGATCACTTCATTCATTATAGCCACCCACTCAACTGAGAAATGTGCAAGGTTATTTCTCCAAAATAAATGACAGAGCATCATGGCTATATATAAGATATGAGAATCCAAGGACACCGTGGAATACATATCGTGAGTGTCGGTTTTGAACTTGGTGGGATTTCCCCTCCAGGTCTTTATTATATCATGACCATTTCTACCGTATTGCATGCATTGTTTTCTCTCAAAATTGAGAAGAAATGCTGCATTGTAAGTATATTTGGGTGTAGAAGTAATTTTATACCTTACTTGTAGGTATTTCGGTAAAAAAGAGCCGATGAAGGTCTTCTGGTAACTGATAACGCTTTTGGTTTGAATGTTGACGTGCTCCAGAGCCATGCTTATCATATCATTATAGGGTATAATCTTAGGTTGTGCAACAATCCTGTGCAGTTACGACTGTACTACCAATCCGAGCTTGATTGAGAAGGGCTCGTCTCTTTCCTCGCCAAAATCATCCAAACATATAAGAATCTCATGTTCTAAGATATTGTAGACCTGCTTCCAAGACTTGATGGAGTCTGTAATATGCGAAGTGGTGTCTGATAGAACGCCCGTGTTTGGATTGGAATCATCTTCTCATGCATCTTGCTTCTTTGCAGCTTCGCGTGGTGCCATAATCCTCAGGGAAATGAAATTAACCTTCCTGTAACAAGAGAAGTCTGTAAGCTCTTAATTACTGAATGAAAAATTCTAATTGCAAATGGTAAAATGACTTGAGATTCGAAATGTTTTATTCATAAAGTCTATCAATCTTCATATTGATTTACTAACAGAAAGATTATTAAAAATCTAATGGAATTTTTTACCTGGCAAATCAAAATATTTACTCAAATATTTAACTTTAGCCAATCATAAATGTCATTAATACTTCGACGGTTCGATGTTCAGAGGTTTTGAATGTAAGAGGGAAAAAATCTCTTGAAGGTCGAATTCCCAGAGAAGTTAATCTCTAATTAATTGCTTTTATGTTTTAATTAATCATGCTTTAAACATTGTATTAGCCTTAAGTACTTCAGAAGTTCGGTATTCAGGGTTTTTGGATGAAGGATGATAGAAATCATTTGAAGGCCGAATTCCTGGAGTAAATGTTCGAACCGTTATATATATTTCAGGGCTTCAGAACTTTGGAGCTCCGGAGCTCCGGGAGTTCATTTGTTTAAAAGTGTGGTTCGTACTTCGGCGGTTCGACGTTCGGGATTTTTGGATGGAGCACAAGAGAAATATCCCGAAGACCGAATTTGCAGAGTGATTAATTAATACTTAATCATGATTAATTAAAGTTGTTAAATGTTTTATTATCTCTTTGAAACACTTTTAATTTTTTGTGATATCCAATACTCCGACACTTTGATACTTTGGAGGTTGTGAACCTAATCTTTGTTTAAACTCCCAAAGGGATCCCAATCTCCCAGAGTGACATGGCAGAGATGACATCATTCTTAGTGACGTGTCAAGAAAGGAGGGGTGACACCTGTCACTTGAAATCCTGCAAATCATATGACACAAATATTAAAAATAAGTGCCACATGTCATCCCAAGAAATGATTTGATGACACATGTCCTATGACTCATCTGTAAGTCCTTTTAGAAATTATCACGAGGAAATGTCTCCGGGACTTCGTAGATTTGGGTTTTTTGTTGTTTATATTTCTTGAAATTCCTGAAGCGCGAAGCTCCGAAGTGACCGTTAAAGGCTTTCTTTTAAAATTCAGGTGACTTTTATATTCCAAAGATCACAAGAACCGTTTGATTAACTTAGTGCAACTCATCGATGAGAGACATTGTAAGCGCTTTATTAATATATAACGACCAAGGATTTATTTAATTAAAAGGCAATTTCCTAAGTTTTTTTGGGTGAAATTTTATTCCTAGGAGGCAGAAACAAAAGAATAAAACTTCAAAATTCTAAGTATTCTAATAGAGTGTTTCCCAATAATATCCTCTTTAATTCATGTAAAAGAGTATGAGGTGGAGACCAAACTTGTCACCTCATGAAGCAATACCTGTTGTCCTTTGTGGGCCAAGCTGGTGTGGTGGATGTTGTTGCTTCCAATCAATGGTGATGTGTGGTAAGAAAAAGGGCTCTGTCTACTCATCTGGCTCTCGTCACTCCATGTTTGCAACCTACGGGCCTCAAGACATCATTTCCTTAGTTATCCCTAGGCACGGGGGGATAACATAGCCAATATAGTTATAATCCACTAATAAATCATCTTCGATTCCAAAATTTTGATTCGTGGCTACAAAAACATATAACTCTATAGTCATAGAGATTAACCTTTTATTGGCATAATTGACTTGAAAATTATACAGTTTTCACTTCTAAATGATTTCATTGAGCCATTAATTTATCTTGCAATATTTCCATGTATTGATGGATGACCATCCACATATAAGTTTCTTGATAGATTTAAGAAAATATTGTAGTTAGACATAGAATATATGTATGATGTCAATATATTGTAATAACTTAGCATTATTCTTTCTTTAGCATTTTTTACTAGCAGTTGTAATCAACCTTTGGGCCTTTAGCCCCTCTTCTCATGAGAGAATGAACCATGACCCATTACCAAAGTTTAGTACACTACAACATGTTCCAAGATGGTAAGTGTTAAGTATGGCGGGGAAACAAAACATTACCCTTGTGAGGCCCCCCTAGTAGTACCCATTTCCTTGTGGGTGACAACACGAGATTAGGGTACAAATGTTGGCCACCAAGGTGAAATAAGGAAACAAACATAACTTCTTGAGCTTATGATCCATTATTCAACTTCAACCAATGATCCTCATTCACATGCTCGATATATTAAGAACAACACTCTATATGAAAGGATGACTAATGTAGCTCATGGTGACGCTATCTTACCATCTCCCAAATACTGTGTTGACTAGATGTGATGAGCTTGGTTGATCCAAAGTATAAGAGGCAATCTAGGGGGGATGTTGGGATGCCATGGGTGGACATGTTGATCATCATCATCAACAAGATCAGTATATTTATTGTGGGCCATGAGACATGATCTCCTCCAGTTACCCCTAGGCATGGGGGCGGGTAACACATCTGATCAAGTCAAGAGTTGTTATTCATAATGTGAATTGGTGGAGTCCGTTGTTTGGGAGGTTGGAGTGGAGAATGTCATGCAAATTGTCACCAACAATGCTTCCAACTATATGGGCTCCAATAGATATTTTATGAAGAGATACTCCTCTATTTTTTGGATCACATGTGCAACCCATTGTATGGACCTCATTCTAGACGATATAGGGAAAACAAGCATAAATAAGCTTGGACAAGGTCAAATAAATAACCAAATTTAGTTGTAATCACACATGTTCCTCAATTTGATGAGAAAATTTACAAAGAAAAAGGAGCTAGTCCAACCTATTATTATTCAGTTTGCAAAAAAAAACATTTCTTTGGAAACCTTAAGTTCCCAAGAGATTAGTATCAAAAGAATGTTTATCAGACAAGAATTAATTGATTCAAAGTACAACAAGAGAACAAACACAAATAATATAGCTACATCAATCTTCAATTATCCTTTTGGAGGGATGCCAATCATGTTATAGAAGTTTCAAAACCATTCCTTAAGACTATTGAGGATGGTGGATGAGGATGAACCCCATATGGGTACATTTGTTAGGTTATGGATAGGGCCATGGAGGCCATTTGAGAAAAATGTGGTGAATATGAAGAAGGATACTTTCCTCTTTGGGATATTATTAATTCCAAGTAGTGTCTTTAGCTATATAGGCGTTTATATGCAACTGGTTACTATCTTACTCTAGTTATTATATATGGTGAGTTCTTCATTGTTAATTCAAATGTCATGGAAGGAAACTCACAATGCAGTCAAAGGATGTTGATGCACACAAGAGTAGAAGATTCTATCCATCAACAACACCACAAGTATAAGAATGACGATGGCATATTGTCATCATTTAGCTATATAGGCCTAGAAGAATGGCTTACTAGGTTGCTTTCTTTATTGTAGAATCTTGATTCTCATTTCATGATGTAATATGGCCTCTTGAATTTTTACTCTTTAATATGGATTTGGTTTCTTCTTAGGTATAGTAATTTTATAATTTTTGCAATATACTAGGCATGTCATTCTTTCACCAAATTTACTTCCTTAAATGCACACTTGTAAATAAAGGATTTCCCCTAAAGGTGAGATCAATGAGTTATGGAACTCTAAATCGAGCCTCTCATCTTCGATAGTTAAACTTAAAGAGTTTGGAAAGGGCATCAACAAAACCCAAGAAGGCCTTCTTTGCCTAGTCCTTAGTTTCACCATGAACTAGTAGTTGGAACTCAACTAGCCATATAGAAATTAACACCTCCCCTTTCCCATTTCTGCAAGAGAGGAAACTATTGTGCACTTTTTCTAGCATTGTTAAAATATGAGGAGGCTCCAACTCGAAGGAAGCTACAAATCCTTGAATTCTTTAGATACAACTGGAAGGAGGCTCCAATGCCCTAGTTTACAGGCTCCAACCCGAAGGAAGCTACGACTCCCTGTGTTCTCCGGCTCTAATCGTAAGGAGGATACAACCCCATGATTTATAAGATCTAACCTGAAGGAAGCTCCAACTCCCTATGTTCTTCGGATCCAACCAGAAGGAGGCTACAACCCCCTTTCCTTGCCCCATCCAACCACCCTAAAATATAAGTGTAGACTCAACTTTCACTACCACTAATACTGCCATTGTCACATCAACCTATCACTATCACTACCACTGATACTGATAGATCATCATCAAAATCATCATGAACAAGATGAGATCATAAACCAATACCATCACCAAGATGTGCGTCAAACCATGTGTTGAGATATGTGTGTCATACCAATACAAGCATGTGATATATAAATAAACCATGTGCCAAAATGTGTACCATATCATGCATCAACCATGTACCAAACTTGTACCATATCATGCATCAACCATGTACCAAATTATGCCATAAAACATGTACCAAACTTGTACCATATCATGCATCAACCATGTACCAAAATATGCCATAAACCATGTACCATGAGATGTGCCTCAACCATATACCATATTACTTATGATATGTCTCAATCATTGATCCAGGTGGATATTGGTGGCCACCCACCTTTTCCAAATGGCTCAAAACAGTTTTCTGGCCATTTTGGCAATTTACTATTTTTAGTAGGTTTTAGCTTCCGGGGACATTTTGAGGGTCCAAATGAAGGTTTTTTGAGATCGAGGTTCTCAATGATATCCAAAGGCATGATTGATCCCCCAAAATGAATCTCCTCGACAATACCTTTCCAACGAGCTATCACACGCCTAAAACGAAGATCGTATGCAAAAGTTATGACCCCGGGAAGTTGATGTACTCACTTACCCAAACGGGGCCCACATGACTTTTGGTG
>ML797186.1:155588-165982 GCA_009831015.1 Picea engelmannii | reverse complement strand
GAAGGTCAAATAGATGCAGATGCCCTAGATAAATGGTTAAATCTGCTAGAAGGTTATTTCTCTGTTCATAATTTTTCAGAAAAGGAAAAGATCACCTTCACACTCCTTAAGGCTCTCCCCCATGTCAAACATTGGTGGGAAAATTACTGGGAGCAGAGTTCCACAGAGGATTCTGGAATATATGGGGCCGAGCCCACTTGGCAATTTTTTGTGGATGCGGTAAAGGAACAGTACTACCCTGTTGGAAACTATGAGGACCAGTACATGAGATGGACCACACTACGACAAGAGAAGGGCCAATTAGTTTCGGAGTTCACAAATAGCTTCCATACCTTTCGCACCAAGCTGGGTATCAAAGACTCTGAACGACATTTGGTTCTGAAATATCGTGGGGCTCTACACAGATACATCCAAACTGAAATGGATTTTCTGGACATCTCATCACTTGGTGCTGCCTATCGATATGCTGTTAAAATCAAGAAGAAATTTAAGCACTCGAACAAATGGGAGTTCGGGTCTGCAAATCCACAACCACCAAAGTATGACAAATACAACCCTAACAAACAGTCTACCGAAAACTAGTCCAAGCCACAGAAAAAGAAGGGTCACGGGAAGACAAAGAAGGACACCGGAAAATGGTGCGATTTCCACAAAAGCCCCTGGCACAACACCGATGAATGTCGATTAAAACAGTCATTGGTGGCCGAGATCAAAGACAAGGAGCCGAACCCTGATTCAGAATCTGATTATGAAAGTACTGGTAAAAGACAGATCATCGACGCAGACCCCACTGTTATTGTCGCGACCGCAACAATTCAACCAGAAGAACCAACAGATCTTGAAGAGGGGGAGCTCCTTTTTCATTCACAGATGTGGGTGAAGGGGACCGCACTGCATTTTATTGTTGATAGCGGAAGCCAGAAGAACCTCATCTCAACAGAGGTCGTCAAACAGTTGAGATTGTCAACAACACCACACCCGCAACCATACAACATCGGGTGGCTTCGCCAAGGATGAGATCTTCGTGTCAACCAACAGTGTCGATTGTCATACGTCATCCAATCCTTCAAGGATGAGGTATTATGTGATGTTGCCCCACTGGATGTCTGTGATGTTCTCTTGGGTCAGCCATATATGTGGAAACACCATGCTATCTATGAGTCTCGACCCCGTAGTGTCATTATTACTCTGGGGGGTCATCTCTACAGGATACCAGAGGTAGTTCCAACTACTACCCCACCTAAACAGTGCCGCAAGGTAGTATCTCATACTACAAAATTCATCTTCTCCACAATCTGTTCAAAGGGTGAACAGAAGGATACTGTAGCCACCACAGCTTCGGCCAAAGCACCTTCTATCCAACAGAAGCAGGTGGACAAGGTTGCAGCAAAGCACGAAGATTCCTTCTGCACACAGTCATCTAAAATAGCCAGACTGGTTAAAAAGGTCCAAACATTCCAGCCACAGGTTCGTGACAGATTTTCACAAACTAAGCAGTGTGACTTCTCCAGCAAAACAAGCAGCTCACCAAGAGGCAGATTCAACAAATGCTTTTCCCTCTCCCCCGGGAACTCAACGCAATGGATACCATTGATTCCTAAGGAGGGAGGATTGATCTAGGTTTATATCGGTGGCCACCCACCTTTTCCAAATGGCTCAAAACAGTTTTCTGGCCATTTTGGCAATTTACTATTTTTACCAGGTTTTAGCTTCCGGGGCCATTTTGAGGGTCCAAATGAAGGTTTTTAGAGATCGAGGTTCTCAATGATAGCCAAAGGCATGATTGAGCCCCCAAAATGAATCTCCTCGACAATACCTTTCCAATGAGCTATCACACGCCTAAAACGGAGATCGTATGCAAAAGTTATGACCCCGGGAAGTTGATGCACTCACTTACCCAAACGGGGCCCACATGACTTTTGGCGCTTCATCTCCTAGGGTTAGGTTTTTGGATGTCTAGGAATTTTGGCATTCCCATTTATTGTAAAAAGGGCCTTCAGAGCCTCATTGTAATCATCTTCTTGCGAATGCGAGTAGCCATCACATCTCTTCTCAGAGATAAGCTGCCACCATTCTAGCGAGTCTTTCACTCTGTATTTTTACAGTCTTTGTAGATTTCTCTGATTAATAGAAATCATGTATTACTGTATATCTACGTTTATGGTTGCATCTCTGATACATTTCTGTTATATTATTGAATATCTACAATATCTCTGTGCATTTCTTTATTATATCTCCGCTCTCATTTCGTGCCGAAAATAATCCGGATCAATCATGCCATAAACCATGTACCATAAGATGTGCCTCAAGCATATACCATGTCACTCATGATATGTCTCAATAATGCCATAAATAATGTACCATAAGATGTGCCTCCATTTCACTCACGATATCTCTCAATCATGTCATAAACCATGTACCATAAAATATGCCAAAACCACATACCATGTCACTCATGATATCTCTCAATCATGTCATAAACCATGTACCATAAGATATGCCCAAAGCAAGTACCATAACATCAATGATGTGCCTCATACATATGTAAACATCACAAAGATGTGCCTCTAACATGCATCAACATCACTAAGAAATGTACCTCATACATGTGCCAAATATATGCCTCAAACCATGCACCAAAGATGTGCCTCAAGCATGTGCCAATGTCTCAACAATATACCAAAGACATGCCTCAAGCATGCATCATGACATCACCAATATATAACCCTCAAGACATGCATATAAACATACCTTTAACTCTGTAACAGACTTGATTGCATCATCATACCTTGCTCATACTTTCAACAACCTGAAACAAGCATCTTTCTCAAATTTCCCCCAACCTCGCTAGATAGAGGCCATTTATCTCACGGGGCCTCATGTGATGAGCATCGTACAACCCGTGGGGGTACCTTACGGGACACCTGTATCTTGACTTGCGAGGGTCACCTAAATTAGGGGTCTTTAAGAAAAAAACCTTCGCACACCTACAATCCTGAAACTTCTTCTCTGCACTCCTTCATTGCCTCAAATTCACCAGTAGATCACTTGCTAACTAAGAGGATATTCAATAAACTTTTGTGTAATTCAACCAATGAGAGGCTCCTTGAGGTGTATTTATGATTTTTCAAAGTGACTTCTTTCCTTAACTTTAGGGACATCCTGTACTTTCTTGTTATAACCACTTTACCCTTTAATTAATGACTTGTAACTTCTTGTTGTAACCATTTAGAGGTTTCTTAACCATTCTTCGAGGATTTCAACTTCATGAGGGCATAATTCCTCAACCATGAGGAACCATGTGGTGTACCACCTACGATTGGAAATGACAATAGGAGGACTATCAATTTATGAGGGTGTTACATACATTTGCATTGTCCTTCATCCTCTTTATCCTCAAACAACTTTGGGCTGCATGACCACACCTCTAGGGATTCTTATCCACTTAACCACTTAGCCATCTTTCCAGGGATTCTTGTAGACTTCTTCAAAGCATATTCCTATGAGGGATATGATTATAGCTATGCCATAAGGGGACCACTTTGGAGACTTCTTCAAATACACCCATCACTTCTAGATGCTTCCAAATTTTCTTCGGGGGTTCTTCTAGGGTTGACCAGGGTTGACATGAATGACAACCAACTATCCAACAATCTCTCTCTTTGGTATTGATGGAAACAATCATACTCCCCCTATGACCATCGTTCCTCATCTTTCTCTCCTGATGTTTCTCTCCCCATTTGACATTAATATAAAAGGGCATCTACCTTTGGGGTTGCTCCCCCTGTCTTCATGCTTCTGATCTTTCCCTCTCTCCCGCTTTGACATCATCAGAAAAAAGGATAACTCCCCATGTCAGTATGTCTCCCCCTGTCTTCATGCTTCTGATATTTCTTTCCTAATATCTTTCTTTCATGATTTCTCTCCCCTTGAATTCTCTACAAGATTCCATGTATATTAATGTGGGGCTTATTGTACTTGCTTCCTTTCCTTTATTCTGGTGCTTTGTCCATTGGTGCTTCCTCTTTTAATTCACGGAAATATATAAAAAACATTCAAAGTTACTTGACTTCGAGTCTTTATGTCTTGTAATGTTTATTGCTCAACCATCAATGACCACATCATTCAACAGTTTCCCTCTGACGATATAGCTTCTGCTAATGGTTTCTCTTACCCTGTCTGATTGTGCCTTTCACTGCTTTCCTTCCTGTGACTAACTGGTTTAACTTGTCAATATGATTCATCCACTATCATGTATCTTCTCAGGTTTATGTCAAGAAATGTCTACTAGACCTACCAAATATCTCATAAGATCATCTCTGTCAATGTGTCATAACCTCTATCCATGATTATGCTAATCAACTACACACAATGATGACCCATCTGCTGTAACTGATCTCAGCATATTGTGTCCACTGGTCTTCTCTATTTTCAACACATCCTTGAGCCTATATATCTCTACTTGGAATATTTTGTGCAATATTGAACCTTTTCCTAAAAAGTGTGCCAATGATATTCTTCGTCACTGCCAGTTGATACCTGCATGGGAATGTGTTCCAAAAGTTGATCCTTAAACAATTAAACTGTTACAAGAAATTCTGCACTTCCGTCATCAAACCACTTTGAAGCCACCTTCCCAAAATCTGCAAACACTTCAGATTGCTCAAAAGATATATGTAGAGCTGCTGCTTAGACTCCCCCTCTTCAATATTTATATTTATCGGGAGTCTCCAAGCCGGATGGCTCAGAAAGGTGGAGGAAGCCGCCCTAATGTAGATTAATCTTCCTCTTCACCTATGGATTCATCATCTTTCTTAATTTTAACATATTCCTCTTTTCCTGTAGATTCATCATGATCTTGCACTACTAAAAATATTGAGAGTTTGATTTTTGGAAGTACTTCATTCATTTGTTCTTCATTTACCTATTCTTCATTCACATGTTTTTTCTTTCTTTTCCAAACCTTCTTGTATATGATATCAAAGTTTTCTTTCATGGAGGTATTCATCATTTTTCTACAATCACGAACTATATGTCCATAGTTGTGACATTTGTAACATTCAATATTGTATGGGGCCACATAAGCATTTCTTGTTTGACAATTTATTCCATAAGCTCTGACCATTTTTTCCATAAGCTTTGCGATCCACAACTTTATGTCCAGAATTTTTACAAGTAAAACAATAACCATAAAATAAACTTTGATACCTGGGAGTGAATGATCTTCTATGTGATGTAGTCCTTTTGAATTCATGCCTTGGTTGATCACGATCTTCTCTTTTGCTGTTTCCTTTACAATGGTTGAAGATTCTTTCATACTTTAAAGTTGAGGGTATTCTTTGATATTCGTCTCTTCTGTAATATTCTTTTTGGGTCTTCTCTATTTTTGGAATATTCTCCTTTGAGGTCTTGCATTCTTCCTTCTTGATAGGGCCTCTGATGATTTCTGCATAATGCTTAGCCTTCTCTTCATTCTTCCTTTTCAACAACTTGAAACATTTTTCTTCAATTTTCTTTAATGATGGTGTGGATCTTTCTCTCTATTCAACATTCTTTCCAAGCTTGACAACTTCAACCCTTAATGTGACAACTTCTTCTTCAAGCTTCTTACAATATTCTTCCTTCTTCATCATTTGAATCTTCATAACTTCTTCCATTCTCTTTTCTTCTTCAAGTTGGGTCTTCAAGGTGATGATTTCTTCTTGACTAAATTATGCTTCAAGCTTGTTTAAGTCCTCAAATCTTTCCTTAAGATGACTTGTCAAGATTTCTTCTCGCTTCTCTGCTTCCTTTCTTTGTGATACTATTTCAACCTCCAAACATTGTTTCTCTTTCAACTAATCCTTGAGAGTTTCTTCAATCACTTTGGATTCGTCTAGCTAAGCTCTTAGATTCATGAAAACCTGCCTGACTTCTTCAATACCTTCCTTTAGCATGATCAAATCTTCCTTGAGGGACTTGTTTTTCCTTCTTTCCTTATTTAGCTCACTTAAAGCAATGATTAGTTCATCCTCAAAATCCACTATGCCTTCTTCACATTCTTCTTCTTCTTAATTTGTCTGACATGATGATCACATTCCTTCTCGTTCTATCCCTCCATCTTATTTAATATGCTCTAGCTCTATGATGTTATAAGATCCCCTAGAATAGAGATTATGTATCTTATCACATAGATATTTGGCTGATGAAAATTTTCCCACTATACCTTTTACCGGATTAGGTAATCCTTCCAAGATGAAATCCATTGCTATTTTGTTGTTTCTCTTCAATTCCTTCGTGGTTGTAGTCTTTGGTTTCTTTGAAGTGGTGTATCCTGTAATAATTGATTTCCAAACGTCAAATCCCCGTGCTTGTAAAAATGGTTTCATTCTTGTGCTCCATATTTCATAGTTCAGACTATTATGACCATCAAACATTGGCACTCCATTCTTAGTTAAATCCTGATCTACCTTCCAATGATTAAGCTGATTCTTGAAGGACCTACTTTGATACAATTTGTTGGAATACTGAGAGGGGTGGGGGGGGGGGTGAATCAATATTGAACACTTTTTACCACTTTTAATCAGAACGTGCAATCATAAAGTTTATTATTAATTACATTCACTTATGACTGCATTCAATGTTGGATAGTTGGTTTGGACAGTTGGTTTTCATTGATGTCGACCCTTCGAGAAGTCTGGAAGCCCTAGAGATATTGTTGAGATTGATGGTAAGTTATTTTTTATTGATGGAGTGGTTGATATCATCATATGTGTTTTGTGCATTTGATGAAGTCTACATGAAGCCCCAAAGGTGTGGTTATGGGACCCAAAGTTGGTCGAGGAATATGGACATGAAGGACAATGTAATGCATGTAATACACTCATAGATGGATAGTACACGACGTGGTTCCTCACGATTAGGGAGATATGGCCTTGTGAAGTTGGAAGCCCCAAAGAATGGTCAAGAAGCCCCTAAGTAGTTACAAGTCAATTAATGAATGGGTAAAGTGGTTAACAAGAAAGTCAAGAAACCCTAAGAATAAGGAAAAAGGTTACCAAGCAAAAGTATAAATACACATCATGAGGCATTCATTTGATACACACACTTATATTGAATATCTATCTTGTGATTGTTATGGTCTATTATTTTGGTCTATTGGTGAATCTGATGACACGTTTGAGGAAACGAAAGAAAGTACAAGGAAAGAGTGAAATTTTCGGGGTTGCAAAGTGCTAGGGTTTCTCTAAAACCCTAACTAGGTATGCCCTTGCGGGTCAACGTGAGATTGTCATGTGAGGCACCCTCACAGGTTTCCTAAGTGATGTCACGTGAAGCCCCACATGACATGGAGTCTTAGTCCCGCGAGGCTAAGGAAAATTTGGGTAAAATTTTGGTATCATGCTACCAAAGGATGTGGATGCATGGTATGGTATGGTATGGTACATGCTTGAGAGGCATATCTTGTTGATGCATGGTACATCTTGGCGACATTGGTATGGTACATTTATTAGTGGTACATCTTGGTTGTATTGGTATCTTGATGTCTTGTTTGGTTACATGGTGATGATGCTATATGCTCAAGGCTTATTCTTGGTATACTCTTGAAGAATTGGCACATGGTGTATGGTTGTCATTGATATTGATACATTGTTGAGGATTACACTTGGTATGTGACAACACATGTATGAGATACATTTCTTGGTGATGTTGGTACTTTGTTGAGGTACACCATTGATAACACTTGCTTGGTATATCCTACGATACATGGTGTATGGAATGATTGAGTGATATGGTATATGGTGTTGGTGTACATGGTTGATACATGGTATGGTATAGGATTGGTACTTGGTATGGTGTTGATGCACATTGTTAATGTACATGGTTGATACATGGTATGGTATAGGACTGATACTTGGTATGGTGTTGATGTACATGGTTAATGGTCAAGGCATATGGTACAATTGTGGTGAATGGTTGATGCATGGTTTGGTACATGTGTTGGTGCATGGTTTGGTAAAATTGTGGTGCATGTTTGATGCACGGTTTGGTAGAGTTGTTGGTGTATGGTTGATGCAAAGTTTGTAATAGGTGTTGGTGCATGGTGGATGCACTTGGTGTGGTACAGATTGTGGTACACAGTTGATGTTTTTTATGGTACAGGTTGATTGTTTGGTACATGCTTGATAGAGGCATGTGTTGATGATGTATGGCATCTAGTTGAGAGGTGTTCTTGGTATATGATCCATGTGATAGGATCTGGTTGAGTATCGATGATAGTGACAGGTTGGATACAATGACATGTTGATGTGATGGGTTGGATACAGTGACATGTTGACAGGTTACAGGTTGATGTAGTAGTGAAATGACAATGACAATGGTAGTGGAAGTGATAGTGTCAATGACAATGACAATGATTGTGGTAGTGATGGTTGGTTTACACTTATATTTCAGGGCAGTAGGATGGGGCAAGGAAAGGGGGTTGTAGAATCCTTCCGATTGGTGCCGTAGAACACAGGGATTTGGAGCTTGAGAATCAAGGGGTTGTAGCCTCTTTATGGTTGGATCCAGAGAATTAAGGGAGTTGTAGCTTCCTTTAGGTTGGAGCTTGAGAATCAGGGGGTTGTAGCCTCCTTTTGGTTGGATCCAGAGAATTCAGGGAGTTGTAGCTTCCTTAAGGTTGGAGCCTATAAATAGGGGGTCGTAGCTTCCTTCTAGTTGCAACTGGAGAATTGGGAAGTTGTTGCTTCCAATAAATGTATTCTTTTATATATAAGATAGAATTCCATGGTTTTCTCCCATTTGGGTTTCCACATAAATTTTGGTGTACTGTGTATATGATGTGATATTGTTGATGTGATGTTGCTTATGTTTATATGCTCATGATATATTGAATTCAATCACTAATGATATATTGATGATATATTGATGATATATTGTTGAAGTTGACACACACACACACACACACACACACACACACACACACACATATCTGTGTGTGTGGTTATAAGTGGTAAAAGTGCTCATACTGATTCACCTACCCTCTCAATACTCCAAAAATTGGTATTAGAGCAGGTTCCTTCAGGAAACAGTTTAACCACTTGAAGGTAGATCATGGAGATCAACAATTTGTATAAAAATGGAATACCACAGTTCAATGGTCAGAATGGTCAGGAGTATGAAATGTGGAGTATCAGGATGAAAATATTTTTACAGGCACAAGGATATGATGTTTGGTACTCAATTTTTACAGGATACATCGCTACAAAGAAGCCAAAAATAACAGCCAAGAAGGAATTGAAAATGACGCACAAAATAACAATGGATTTCATTTGGGAAGGATTACTTGATCGAGTAAGAGAAAAGGTTGGAAACTGTTCATCAACTAAAGAAATTTGGGATAAGTTACACAATCTCTACTTTGAAAAATCTCCCATCACAAAGCCAGAGAATGCCAAAGAAGATGCAAGAATAGAACAATAAGAGAGATGCTCATTATTGAGGAAAAGGTGTGAGAGACCTTACTCAATCATTTTCAAATATTATCTGGCTAGGACAAGATAATTGGGAATGTTTTTTTTTTAACAAGAACTGGAAAATATATATTGATTGGTGTGGATAAATCCATTGATATTACAAAAAAACAGTCATGGAGGACTATATCAGAGTTCTTCTCGGAGAGAGATGATTACAAAAATGGGGATGATCAAATAGAGAGTTACATCCCCTTTTGCTTACAAAAAATCAGTGTGAAGAGTTTCCTAGGTAGATTCTACAGAAGGAGCCACTTAAATACACATAACGACAATACATAAATATGGTTGAGAGTAAGAGGCGACTAGTTTAGAAATTCTTCTCCACCATGGGTTACCGCAGGTTCCTCCTGAAGTTTGGGAGAGGCTCATTCAAATATGGTACTTGGTTAATCGAATTGGACTGGACGTTCCTTGAGTAGCCTTGCTAAGCTTTCAAGTTGCTTGTGGGGGGCTGCGTATCATCTAGCTAGTCCAATTTTTGATGTAGAGTGTCACTCTACAGACGGTTGGCATCAATTTGGATTCTATGTGCATCACTTTCATCCTGAAGCTTACTTATCAGGAAGCGGTGTTGAGACAAGGTTTCCATCTCGAATACCCAGTTGGAGCTCAACGCTCCTAATTGCTCTCAAAGTTTGCTACATCCTTTTCATTCAACCTCCCAATTGTCCTCGGGCCATGTATCCAAGTCTTCTTGTGCAACATTCTCCTGCTGCATTTCACTATTTCCAGAAGAGAGGCCAGACCTGGCCGGCTCCTGTGGGTTCAACATATGGCCTTGGGGAAAAAACGAATGTGAGGCGGCTTGAAGCTTGGGGGGACGACTGAGATACTGAGAAGCATGAAGTGAAAGGGGGAGTCGAGAGGTGCTTAAGACCT